>JABFPN010007589.1:0-10146 GCA_022817305.1 Leptoteleia sp. ZL-2020
GGCGTACTTTATCATGACCACATAGAACCCTAGCGTTACACACCGATAAATGCCTAATTAGAATATCTTATGAGGTAATGATAAGGCCCTGTTGTGGTATTCTGAAATAATGCTTGCCTCACAAAAAACTTATAATGCCCACATTTCTGATGTGGCACGCCCCATCAAATTTTTACTAGGGACATTTACTTAGTTACTTATTTGAGAAATTTTTTATCAAAGATTAATTAATTAATGTAATTAAAAGATTTCCAACTTATATATTATCTATTATTTACTTTTCTTTAATTAAAATTGTTATTTCGGGCGTTCATTCGGAATATACATTTGTATTAAAGTTTCTTCTTGTTTTGTAATTATCTTCTATCTACATTCTTAACTGCATGTCAATGCCACAATATAATTATTGTTAAGACTGTTATCATTGTAATATTATCGCAGAATTTCAACAATGTTCTTATCCGTCCTCAAGGACCCTTCTCGGGAGGACACTCCCTATAATTGACCGTGAAAATTGAAACGCTGCCAAATAATTGAGAATAGAAATTATTGGTATCACTCTGCGGCAACTGCAGATTTTGAGTCATGGCCAAATTAATTAATTAGACTTTCTTAATTTCCCCAAAATCCGCTTTAAATGGTCCATTTTTCAAGTCCATATAACAGATTTCTTCTAAGATGAAAAATTAATCTCTTTTCATTTACATCTTAATCCTTTGCGAATAATGTTTCGTCAAAATTCTTAAAGTCGACTTCGTTTGTTCTTAAATTTAACAATACCGTTTTCAACACGAGCTAAGCACTAGTCGCAATAAATGTTCAAATGGAACGTGGAAAAGGAAAATAAAGACATAAGTGAAAAAAGTATAATTAGAACAAACATCTTGGCACATGTTTCCCTACTTTTTCATTGTACGAACCCGGTTACACATCAAATTCAATTCAACATGAAATTTTACTAATATTTCGTATAATTTTAAAGCTTTTAAGAACATATTAAAGTGCAACAGAATCTAATAAGACATTCTTGGAAACTTTACGTTATTTAGTATTATTTACAATTTATTATCACTCAAGGATAATTTTATGGCTTTACAATAAAATTTATTAGTATTCATAAAATTTTAAATTTATGTTTAAAGCAGCATTATAAGTTTTAAAGATTTCTTTCGATATGATAAATGGCTATGAAAAGAATTTCGACGGAAAAGATTTTCAAACTTTACAGTATTAGCTTAATACAAAGTTCCAACAAATTTTAGTTTATTCATGAAACATTAATTTGCCATGTATTCTAGAATATTTTTTCAATATCAAAAAAGATCTAAACTATTTTTAAATTATAAACAATATTCAAATAAAATTAAATAACACTTTAACAATATGAAATGTGCGTTGATTGATATATTGTTTAATGAAAATAAAATAGGTTTAATTATACTGAAAGCTATTATTTGATATCATTCTTTTTTCTTATTATTCGTATAATTATGTTTTCATTTCGTTGATTCTTTTCCTCGTTTCTATTTGTCGACTGGGTTGTTTCGTTTATGACGTCATACACGTGTGAAGAAGCGCAAGCCCTACAAGAATGAAGGCATGTTCGGGGCATAAAAGTGATATTTAATTCGGCACGCGGCCTGAAATAATAAATGTAAGCACAGGGCCATAAATCCGGTCCTAAACGGGACGAACTTTGACCCGCGAGTATCGACGTCCCTCGGTGAATTGATCCCCGCGGCAAACAAAAGCACAGCGATCGCGGGCCGTAAAGCCGTGGCCTACAAAGCCTTCGGCAAAATTTTCGCGCGCGACCGCGACCACCGCGGCCGCCGCGGCCACAGCGGCCACTCGTGACGTCAACGGGCTTTTTGCGCGGCGCGCGCATGCGCGTCAAAAAATCTCCGCGGAAGTGGAAAAACTTGGCGCAGCGCGCGTGCGCGATAGTTGGCTGGAAAATCCGGGCGAAAGCTCTACCCGCCAGTCGAATCCACAAAGCTCGAATACAAATTCCCACGAGCTTGCGCAAGCTTCTTGCCTCCTGTTCTTGTCATGTTCGTTTCTTGCGATTTTCCCAAAAGACAATCGTATTCATTTTTTTTCAAGTGGATCGTAAAATTCACGATCGCGATCGTCAATTAAGAACCGTATCTTTTTTTTCTCTCTGTTCCGTTTGGTGTTCGTTTTTGTTACTATGATCGGCTAAGGAATTGCGTCGGATTGTGATCGTAAACTTTACGATCGGGACCGTGCAACGGAGCACGATTTCAATTGTCTTTCGGCGTTGCGGTTTACTTGTTTTGCTCCAACTTTCTTAATTTAATCGAATTCCGATCCCTGTGATCGTAAATTTTACGATAGAATCGTCTAAACTTTTCTTTACTTTACAGTTCTGATTGTAAATGTTGATTTTTATGAAGAATATTTATGAATATTTCTATTAGCATAAAAAGGTCATGATTTGTTGTCAGCCTTTTGATTCGGCGTTTTCCAGTGTTTGGTATTAATCAGTAATATTTTAGTGTGTTGTAACTTTACGACGGAATCCAGAAAATTAATAGGATGGTGTTTTAATTTAAATAATAAATAATTCCATTTCACTCTAAAAGCTTTTATTCGTGTTTTTTTATCAAATTATTAAAATATTATTTTCGTTAACTTTTGAATTTTACGAAGTAACTTTTTATTTTGAAACTATAGATGATATAATCGCATAAATTAGTTACCCGTTTCAAAAGCTTTTTTACGATCAGTTTAACGAGCAATGCCGTATAAATATAACTTGTAATTTATAGTATTAAAATATTGAAGTGTAATTTTAACGGTTAATGTTGTGTTTTCAAGTTTATATTTAATTCTACGTCTCATTTCATTATTTTACGATATTTTAAAGATTACAACTTGTAAGAAAGTCATTTGCTCACAAGAAAGAAAAGGATTTTGTTTTAAAATATTTCTTAAATGTACATTAAAGTCAATTTTATTTACTCGTGTAAATTTCATTTAATGTTTATTTCATAATCTTTAGTAATTACTGTCTTATGTGATTCAATTATTAATTTTGTTATGAAAAATACATATTAATAATAATATGTTACTGGCATAAAATCAATTACAATTACTATATAGGATTAGAAGATTTTCACTATTTTAGACAAATGTATATTAAATATTATTTCGAATGTAATCTTGAAATATTGTACTTATATTTCGAACAAATAAATAAGGAAATTAATAAGGAAGTAAAATTTACATAATAATCTGATTATCTGAAACAATTAACGAAAAAGTCATTTCAGCATTCGCGAATCGTATGATTTTAGTCGAATCATAATCTGTTTACATATCACCAAAACTCCAAATATTTTCAAATCTTTGTTATTGTTATTTCCTTTTCTAAACTTTACATATTTAATTACAGTTTCTGGATAAAAAATTGATTAAATTTTTTGTTAAATATTAAATGTTTTAACATATATAGTATATGCAGTTGAAAGTTTGGATTTTTTGCAAACTTCCTTATCCTAAAATTTGTAAATTTATTCAAATAAACAACTTCACAAAGTTAGTTTTTATAAATCGATTATAAATAATAAATTCAATCACATTTACAAACAGTAATGACAAACTTTTTAAAAGTTCGCCGCGTGAAATGTTACTTTTTAATCAGCTTATATTCTAATTAAACAGTTTGAATTGTCCGGTCATACGATTTGCATAGCTGAATGATGTTTTTGCAAACTTTTTCGCCAACATTGACAAGTGAAAGCGCGACTTTCTCTAATTAGGCAAAATCTGTTGTATAATTTTGGGTTTCTGTCAGGACCCATTACCGGATGACAGTACGTGAGAAGTTTTGAGCGCGTCGTAAGTCTTCCCCCGCTTAAGGTCAGGGTTAAGCCGATTATCGACTCATCGGATACGGCATTGTGTACTCCAAACAATACGCGAGGCCGCACTTGATGCGCGACCGCCAATCAAGTCGGAAGGAAGCGACACCGACGGTTCCTTAAAAAGCAATAAACAATCACGAAAGAAGTCGAATCAAAGAAAGAGGAACGAGCAAGTAGTAAATAAACGAACGAAACGAACGAGCAAAGCGAAAGATAAACGAGATTAAGAAATGATCGTCGTGGCGATTTACTGCGCGGCTTTTCTCGTCGCCGGAGTGCTCATTAAGATTTTCACATTCTGCTGATCAAATCAAAGTGCCTTCCTCCCCGCCGTGTAGATGTCGTTATGCAAATCATTTGCTCCAATGAATCGCCGTGATCGTTCCTTTCCGATTGCGCGACACGTCTGACTTCGCGCGAGGTATGCCACTTAATATTTGTTCAACCAAAATCAAATGTTCAATGACTGAAGAACAACTCAACCATTGACAAAACCTCTCTGTCCTTCTTTTTCTTTCTTTCTTTCTTTACGCTTACGAAGCTGCTCCGAGTTAAAGAACCAAGCCACAAAGAGAGCCACCGTTAAAAGCTCGCGAGATCGGCTGTATTAAGAATTGTCGGAAAGAAATAATTTTCTCCTCGAGCAAACTTGTTCTTCGCCTGATTTTCTTTCATTTTACCGATTATCTTGCTACGACATTTCTTAATTTTCATCCAATTCTGTTGAATTTATTATTTCCTCCAATTATCGAACTTTATGTAATTACACTCTTCAAATTTCTTGTTAATTTTTGAGTTTTTCATTTTTAAATTTATCTCAATTTGCTTTAATTAGATTTTAATACAAATTATCAATATAAACGACATTTTGTATATTAATAGACACAAATTTGCGGATTGGTTCGTTTCTTTTAACTGCAATTTTTTCTGCGCTACACTGTAAAAATGAGAATGTTGAAGAAAATGATTCATTGTAAAACCAAATTTAGCACTTATTGCAAGATTATAAATTTTATAAAATAATGCTTGTTAATTACATAATGTATTTATCTATTTAATTTTTTGATTATTAATTGGGTTATACTCTTCCTGTCTGTAGGTTTTCACTTATTTAATTTAATGTAACTTCATTTCATTAGACGAGAAAAACAAGTTTTTGCAGTGACAAACGCCAAAGTTAAATTTACTTTTCTCTTCGATTTTCTTCTTAGTTCTTTCTTTTTGTCTAGTTTACGTATTAGATTAGGTTCGATAGGGCTTGTCATCAACTTTGCTAGCAAATCGCACGATTACAAGACTCCTTTCCACTGTCGCCAGGGATAGAGGTCAGATTCGGTCAGACACAATTGAACTTTTCGAGTCAGCTCGGAGTTTTGAACTGTAGTATTTTTTCTTCTCTACGATTTATTTAGTAAATTTCACATTTCATCATCTCTTCTTTTATTAAAATTTATATATACATGATAACGTAAAGTAGCATCTACGTTAATAGACGTTTATTTTACGATGTAAAAGTTCCTTTTGATATGCTCATAAAGTTTAAAATCAGTGCGAAAATTATGCAGTTTGACCAGTCTCCTTTATTAATATTATTATCATTACTAGTATTAATCAAATAATCTTTTTATTTATATATTGTAAAAATTACTATTATTACCATTATTTTTATTTTTTTGTTCATTTCAGTTTTTCAATTTTTACACGTCACTATTACACCAAAACTTTTTCTATTTAATTTTCACTCGTAATTTTATTAATATAAATCAATTAAATATTATCAGCTTAAAAATATAACATTACTAATAATTAATTAAAAAAGAAAAAATCCAAACAGTTTTGTTTATTGCTTCTCCTATATTTTATAATTCATTGTAATAATGAAATCTTATAATTACACAGTCGATATCGTTATTATTTACACGGAAATCAGAATCGAGTGTAAATTAACATTGCTCGTTCAATGTCGATTTTCACGCGATAAGTAACTGCTCGGCAAACCTGACGTGGGAGGATTGTTTTTTCGCGACTTTTTCCGTGATATTGCATGACAAGTGCCATTTTCATAACATGCGATTTCTTCAGAAAATTTGCAATCGATACCTAAGTAGCCTTCGTCATAACACAGTTACTATAAATATTTATAGTCCTATTAATTAAGAATAATTCGTATCCAAAGGATCCTTGAGATTCACTTCGCGTAATCATTTTCGCCCGATTGCCTCGATGAAATACAAAACTTATGTTTCCATCATAAATTAAGACTAAATAGTTGGCGATACGTACCGTCATATTATTCAAAGGTAAACTGAGAAAAAATATATATTAACTCGACGATAGATGTTCACTTATGATAGAATTTAGTAACCAATATAATAAATTGTATTATGAATATAATAGTTTCAATTATATCAATAAAACCTATAAAAAATGCACACATATCCGGGGTTATTAACAATGTAGTAAAATATATATTATTATATAATTTTTCTCAGTGTAGACTAAAATAATGTATCGTGTTTCCTTTAGAACACTTAATCGTCATGTTAAATCATGTTTTTCGATTATACTTTTTAATTACATTACATAAATACATTATTCATTATAATAGAAGTATTTTAAAGCCTAACATAAATAATGGGAAACTGGGTTAAAAAATTAAATACGATTAAAAAATATGTTTATTTACCCATACCAGAAACCGATACATCCATCCAAAATTGGCATCATCTCTTACACGGAGAGAAATACCGTTTGATAAATTGCAAAGTATATAGGAAATCAGTGATGATATTGTCACACTTAGCATTTTTAGGAAACAAATTTCATATTCTACAAACAAATTTCTGAACAGTGCTTCTAAAAGTTTTAAAAATTACAACGTACGTTGTACTGTTCAGAAATTTATTTGTACAATATGAAATTTGTTTTCCAAAAATGCTAAATGTGACAATATCATCACTGATTTCCTATATACGTTGCAATTTATCAAGCGGCAATTCTCTCCGTGTATAATAGAATCATGCAATAACATGGTATCAGTATTCTAAAATAACGAACTACATTCAAAAGCTAAATTTGTAGCTTTATTTAAAAAAAAAAACTATTTTCAATCGTATATTTTTTTTAAACCAATTTTTATATCACGACTCTCTCGCGGATTTCGAGAAGTAATCCTTTTACTAAAATGCGAACAATAAAACTTGAAATCATATTGTTTTATTACTATTACAAAATCATACTTTGTCAAGATATAATTGTTCAATTTAACGATCACTAATTGTAATTCATTTTTTATATACTTTAAAATTTGTCCTTAAATCCCGTGATCTTCAATTTTTACAACCCTCGGTGAAATGTAATGGTCGAACTTTCTGACGCAGAAAGTCATTCGGAAATAATTCGGCTATATATTACGTAAAGCTATTTTCGTCCGATTCTGACCCGTCATTCTATCTACCTACCTACATATCTATCTATTTATCTATCTATCTATGGTCGCGCATTGTCCTGCTTTTAGTTGCGCTCATCGCTGCCGTAAATTGCGTCATGCTTGGACATACAAGAGATAAAAAAGAAAAAAAATATATATATATATAGATAAAACATTTTCCTTCAGTTTATCCAATCACTATCTTTGAGACCACTTAATTTTTGGGACAAAGTGAGGTTTACGAGCCAAAAGATTCTGATAACGCATCGACGTTGCTTTCTCGACAGATTATGAAAAGAAAGCAGAACGGTTTAATGTATAAATAATTCAAAACGAAATCTCGGACGTAATCTTGGCTTGGCATTGAACCATGAATTACTTCGTTTGATTTATCAGCACGAACGTATAAATATAGCCACGGACAATTCAATGCCATAAACGCGAATCGCGCCTCACTTTTCCCGCAGGCTATACTTACTTCCATATTATTCCGCAAATAAAAAGTGCGCTGCAAAGGCTTCTCCAGTGCAATTACATTCTAAGCTCAATTGAATTTTTCAAGCAAATTGCTGCAAATAAGCGCGATTTACGAAACTTACGATTTTAAATTTGCCGCCCCTATCGAGGCGGGAAATTTAAACGTAGGAGAGAGCCAAATGTCCGATTGTGTGTAATCGCGTGGATTTGCAGTGATGAGAGTAAGCGCCTAAGTGGAAGGTGACCTAAAAATTAATTGAACAACGAGGAATAATGATTATAGTGGTTTTTTGGACAGGAAGCAACATGGCACCCATTAGAAGCTGGATCGGGCAGAAACACGAGTACCCCTTACAGCGGAGTACCGCAGGAATGCGGTATCTCGCCTCCTCTGTCAAAGGACGGGGAGCCAGATAACAACAATTCTAGCGGGGACGACCTCACTTATCTTAGGCACCTGGAACTTGAGCCTTTGGACCCACTCACCGGCTTACCGCTTCATCCTGGATTTGCGGCCAGGGGCGGTCGAACGCCCTGTACAGTCACAAGAAGACTTGTCAGAAATGTTGCTGCTAATCAGGTAAATATTAATCATTTTACATTTCCGTAGCTTCTTTTTAACTTTGACAAATTTTCTATTGTCAACAACATTCATTACAAGAGTTTAAAATTTAACTTGCTTGTTCAAGTGTACTGAGCAAATAATACTGAGAAAAAAAATAAGACAAATACAAAGTACATTGTGAAAATTATAATACAGTAAACTACGACAAATCGTACTTTACTTTATAATATTTTTTCAGTATAATGTCAATATATATGTGAATATATAACTTGTCTTAATTGTCCAAAAGTAGAAATAGCACCTTACAACTACTCGATCCTTAAAATACCTTTAGGGGATTGGCGTAATAAAAAAAATACGAAAATCTCTTTTAATAAAGCGGATTTCAAAACTGGAGTCCTTGTTGTTTCAGCAGAACTAAACATTAAAACTTAATCCTAATTAATGCGTAACCATAGTACCGATCATGCCGTAAACCAACGACACTCGGAAATCATTTTTAGCGTTAAAGGTTAATTGTTTTATGACAATATTAAAGACGTGTGAATCAAATAAAATATATTATATAATTGAATTTATATTATAAAACAGTTTGCTTACTATGTTATTTATTATTTTAAATTTATTTATTATTTTTATAAATATATTATCATGGCTCTGAACAGTGCTTAATCTGTTCTCATCGGTTCTGTCCTTTAGTATTAACCAATAATAAAAGAAACTAACAAATGAGAATGGTTTGATCAGTGCTCAGAGCAGTGCACAGAAAGCTATGAAAAGTACCCATTGTTTTTCGGCGAGAAATTTGCGAAACTGTACTTTCACATCAAGTTACCTTTTACTTTATGGCACGAATGAGACGAGAAATGAAATGTGCAAATTTTCAGTTTTGAATGTGTTAGCTGGATAACAAGGAAGCATCAGACTGAAAATTAAGCATGTGAGGTGTTAAAAAGCAAGAAGAGAGAAAGAACCAAGAAAGTATACTCGTTCCTAATTATCCAGAATTGTATGGTTACAACAGCTGAATTCATTCTTAAATTATATCGCCCTGAGTAAAAGTTCTTATTTTTCTCGCCAACTTTTTCATGAGTTGAGAACGTTCTCCACAATTTCGAATCCGAAGTCTTTCGTATTGTGCTTAATTGTTAAGTGGTTCACACGTGTAACGTAAAGTCACGTGTATTGTTACATAACAAATAAGAACAAAAATTCTTTTACTTTTATTTTTGTTTATGTAATTAGTCGGGTGAAATGTAACTTGAAATTTTAATTAAAGTGAATTAAAGATTGAGTAGGTAAAAAGAGAAAAAAATAATAAGACATTAAAATGCAAATTCACTTAAAATGAGTATACATATGAATATTATATAACATACAATATTACACGTACAACTCATATATCGCTAGTGTAAATACCCTTAAATGAGGAGAAGTGAATCAATTGCCAAAGCATAACTGAATTTCGTTTGCTGTTATAGTTACGTGAGTAAGGGCTGATGAGACAAATTGTTTCGACGATAATAGATTCGTTACTGAAATATGCAGCCGTCAACGCTTCTCGCTACAAACGTCTTTGTGTCGAGACTCAGAAACACTGCTATCTTCTCTACACTGAGAGAAATAGATAGTTAAAATAATGATCTAGATAGTTTTTCTGAATATCTGTGATAGTAAACTTTAATATCTGTGAATAGTAGAGCACACTACTATCTGGATAATTTTTCGAACTATCTGGATAGTAAATTAAACTGTCAATAAAATAATAACCTGCTAATACA
>JABFPN010007590.1:0-10146 GCA_022817305.1 Leptoteleia sp. ZL-2020
ACTCAGAATACCACGTTAGGCTCTGATATGGCTTTAATCTGGTATCCTCTTATAATGTATGCCACAGAAAATCCCTATAATGGCCACACTTATCATGTGGCATGCCTCATCAGATTTTTACTAGGGTTTAATCTTTCTCTACGCATTATCAAGACACGCATGATCCACGCCAACACATCGCCAACATCGTGCCCGAGTGTTCGCCAGGGGTTGCTTATCGAGGCTTGGCGTACGGAGGTGGGGAGGGGAGGGGAGGGGGGAGGGGGAAATGTGACGAAGCATATTGAACGTGGAAAACGGCTCGGCCGAGATTAGAAAATCCCTTTTCAGCCGAAGATAATGCGCGGCGGTATGAAATGTCGCGGCGAGAGAATAATGCGGACCGGCCGGTGACTTCCTGGTTGTGAATTAAAGCGCCGGGCTGTGCGGCGCACGTGTTCCGAAAGTCCGACGGCGAATGTCAACGCGCGACGAAGGTATGAGCGCGCGCAGGGGTGTACGGCCGACGTGTGGCGCGGTTTGACATTCGCCATACATTCACTATTGCACAAGCCCAACGCGGGACAGATAGATAGCACCTTTTCCGCGGCGTATCGCTCTGTCTCATGCGGAGCGAATTCTTCGCATCGAGCACGCCTCGCGAGCGGCTCGCTCGGTGCCCGCTCGCGGTGCTCGACCACTGAGGCACTCGTGTACACACCCTCGCGCGTTTCTGCGCCAGTCTTCCATCATGGCATTTTTCACGTCCGCGCGGATCGGTGAAATTCGACGATAGCGATTCGTGCGCGCGCGCGGGATATATAATACTATCGTGATGCGGCAACTTATGCCAGATAAGGAGGGGTCGGATTTAAAAAGAAAAAAAATAAGTCAACGTTCCGCCGCGCCGACGTGTGGCGTATTAATTTTATGCTTATTGATGACGGTGCGCAGCCACGATTGGTGCGCTCCAGTTTTAGGTCCTTTCCTTGACAACTTCCCCGGTATAAATCAAACGTATATGACTATATATATTTTCTCTTAACCCATGTATGGTCATATATGGACATACAGGTTTTTTATTAATCCATAAATGACCATATATGTTTTTTCTTAATCCATGTATGACCATATATGTTTTTTCTTAATCCATATGTATTAAATTTTGATTTAAGAAAAATTATCAACGACATCTATATTTACAATTTTTATTTTCATTCTGTTTCAGATGGTGACTGCAATTTTTCCACTTGATGCAAGTAAACGACGCTTCTTGATATGGGTGAGTGATTTTGTTTATGGTTTATTTTATTATCATATATATGTTTATTAAAATGCCAAAATAAGAAGAAGAATTCAGCAGATATTAATTCTGAATAACGAAGATTAAAAATCAATCATATATTGTGTTATATATAGGAAATTGATTTAATTTCAGTATCGTTTATGAGCTGAATTTATTTTTATATAATTAATATGCACATTCTTATGAATTATGATTTAACAAAATTAATTGAATGCATATTATCCAGTTAAACCAAATAATTATATACAATGTTTTAAACATTATTATGCCTCAAACCTAAGAGTATGCTAGAAATGTATAATCTTATTTCATAATTAATTAATTTCCAATAAACATAGCATGCATCGCTGCCTAAATAATTGCAAAGAGAAAAATTTAACACAAGTGTTAGAAGTAGTGGAAATTTTTCTAAGACGTTCGTAGAATTCAAAATTTGTCCCCCCCTGCGATGCAATTTTATTTAATCCTTAAAAAGAACTAGTTAGAAATGTTATATATGATACATTTATTACATATTAAACCATCTTAATAGTTGCGGAAATGTTTTCTCTTCCAACCTCTGCTTGAAATTCTAATAGTAATACTGTTTTAATTACATTTATAACTCAGATTAGAGATCAGATCGCTTATCCAATTAACCTTTTACTGCCGAATGATGCTTTATGACATCTTATAAATTACGAGTGCTCTGTTATTTTTTAAAAAATGTACAATATACTTTTACGTCATTCCATGAATTATATATATACATATATATATTACAATCAGTACCTTCAGATTTTTCAGATTAACATTTTTCATTCAAAAATCCATAAGTAAATTAATTATGAAGTCGAGAATAATTTTCACACTAGTTAACACTCTCAAAAATGTTCCCAAAGAAATCCATACACTGAAAAAATGGGTACCATAAACCCTGGTAAATTTACAAGATAATATAAAAAAATTTATTATATTGTATAAAATATATTATTAGGTTGGTATAGTAATTGTAAAAATATCATAGAAGATATTCCTTCAACCTCAGAAGGTATAGTAATTTTTATTATAACTTTTTCTCAGTGCACTATAGTTAAAACTCTCAAAAATATTCCCAAACAAATCTATGTACTGAAAAAATGGGTACCATAAACCCTGGAAAATTTACAAGATCATATATAAAATTTATTATATTATATAAAATATATTATTAGGTTGGTATAGTAATTGTAAAAATTTCATCGAAGATATTCCTTTAACCTCAGAAGATATAGTAATTTTTATTGTAACTTTTTTCTCAGTGCACTATAGTTAACACTCTCAAAAATGTTCCCAAACAAATCGAAATGCTTCGTCGAACTGTTCTCGGTTTGATATATTATTTTGTTCGATGCGCGAATATAATTTATATTTCGTAATCAAGAAGATGTGCCTCTATGATAGCTCGTACTTATGATAATTTATTCCTCCGCGCAGCAGAAGTTGAATTAAAAATTCAGCAAACTTTGCCTTATAAAATAAATAAGACGGATCACTTCGCACCAAATAAATTATTAGAAATCTCAATTATATCAACGCGGCGATGCAAATGAAGTGGATCGTTAACTCGAAAAATTGGCAGAGCCCAATGGCTCGGGCCCGTTAATTGGACTGAAATGGATTGCCAAATTATTTTTGAAATCATTCCTTTTTTTTTTTTTCTGACACTCGCCTACGTTCACGGTGAAATACATTTAATTTTACCGAGGAACAAGAGTGACATCATTTCGTCCTCTGCTTTTTTAGGTTTAACCTTTTAATATGTTAAAAGATAAAATTTATTTGCACACTGAGAAAAGACCTTCTGAGATTGAAGGTGTATCGTCTATGATGTTTATACAATTACTATACCAACATAATAATATTTTTTATATGGTATAGTAAATTTTTTTTTTATCTTCTAAAGTTGCCAGGATTTTTGGTAATTATCATACTGGATATAAAATTTTACTATATAATATATCAAATTTTACTGGAATGGTATAGTAAAATATTAGACACTGCAAACAATATCCTTCCAGCACCAGAAGGTATAGTAATTTTAAATACAACTTTTTATCAGTGAAAATCAACCAGATTGTAACAATAAAATCATCAAAAAGTTGGACCAGAAGAACAAAAGGTAGTTTTATAATTTTTTTTTTTTTTTTTTTGCAAAATTCTGAATGACGTGGATTGATCTCAAGTTATTTGCAAAATTTGTAACATTCGCATCAAAAAGTAAGTTAGATCTATCAATTGGCCGCGCACCACCGTAACCGTTATTTATCATCGTTCTTTTTAATCTAACCAATAAATCATGCCAGAGCACTTCTTGCCTCGCCATATACCCAACAGCAATTTTTGACATTTCACCGTGGAATACATTCTCAACTTATCTGAATGTATCTCGAGATTGATACATGACAAAAATGATTCATAATCCTAAATGCATAATCAGACTTTCATTCAATCGTATTTTAAGCGTATAAATAATACGGCGTTCATTGATGTTTGCTGTTGAGAAAGAAGTCTTTTTAGATCGGCAGAAACAATGCGTGGCGTCGCGCATAAAATATGAGTTTTGATGTAACATGCTTTAGTTTAGTAACAAACAAGAATTACTGCTGTTTTGAAATCCGTTCTTAATACGTCTTTGCTATCTATCGAAATAAGTTAAAAAAAAAAAAAGTTCCATACAATGGTCAAATGTGATGACTTATTTATTGCACCTATTCTTCAATGATGCAAAACGTTATTTGTCCTGGTAACACGTGAAGTAATTTTTTTTCAATGCTAAAATTAATGTTGTACTTACGAGAATATTAAAGAAAAATTAACTTCCATAAATTTTTTTTGATAATTTTTATTAAGTTTGTTAAATTAGTGTTACTTTAAAAACAAAAACAAATGTAAATGTAGATTGTTATGCAAATTGTTTAGAGTTGACAATTAATTTATTACGTACAGTTTTTTAAAATAATAAACCGTATGATTGTTCAAATTTTTAATTCAAAACTAATACGCAATTAATCGCGCTTTAATCAATATTTAAATATCAATTAACCTTCATCTCCTGTTAGCAATACTACTGACCTTCCTCACTAACGAGTTGTATAACGTTAATTGTTGTATAATTCAAAATTACCTACGTTAAAGAGATATCTCCGGACATCTATTATTAAAACTGAAATGAATTTCTTGGCAATCGAATCGAAAACGAAATACTGTTTTATTATTAGTTCTGATATAATTAGAAACATCATTACAGATGGAATTCAGAATTGTATCAGTAAGTTGTTCTTAATGTAAGTGCACATTCTTCTTATACTTCTGGTACGAATCTTTATCGAATAATAGTTTAAATTTTGCATTTTCGTACACTTTCGGTCTTCCTTTGACTACATCCTTTGCCTTCGACTTCAAATTGTATCAGTAAGTTGATCCTAATGTAAATGCAAACTCTTCTTATACTTCTGGTACGAATCTTTATCAAATAATAGTTTAAATTTTACATCTTCGTACACTTTCGGCCTTCCTCCTATTACATCCTTTGCCTTCGACGTCAAATTCACAGTTCTTCTTTTTCATAGACACTAAAGACAACTTTTCTCAACTAAATTAGTCTCACATGTGCTTCATATGCTGCATTTTCAAATACACCCTCCATTTATAATTTATTTAAGAATCCCTACCGATAATTTCCGGATCGGTCCTCAAAGACCGGACCGCAATTCGCTCCAATCAAATAATTCCCCGCGTTCCGAGCGATCGTTCAATAAGCAATCGGCCGCGATCTCCGCCGACCATTTCTATTTGCAAAATAATTTGTCAGCTAGCCTGAACATTCGTATTAATTTGCAATTAATGTAAATCCAGCGCGATGTTCTTTGTTGTCTCGCAAAAACGCGATAACGGCATAAATCTGAATAATTGTCCGCCATCTATTATGCGCGTTAACTCGAAGTCTCGCTTCGATAATTAAACACGCCGGTCACATTTTTATCCGCATATTCAAGCGAGTCGATTTCAAACAATTTCCCATAACGCAAAAGCTCGGTTGACAAATGAATCATTCGCCTCATTAAATCAGCCCGGCCGAGAGAGAGAGATAGATGGATGGATAGATAGATCCAATGGCAATAAAGCTCGCGACAAACGGCCCGCACCCGAGGGTTGAACGACACGTTAATTTATACATAATTCAATCGATTATGAATTTTTTGCTCCACATATTTCTTAACAACCCTTCACTCGGTACTGTCGCACGCTTCGGCGCAGGGCGATCCTATCGGAAAGTGGATCTGTCATCCCACGTATGAGCGACCGGTCTCTTTCTCACTCGCAACCTGCCTTTTCCTTCCTTTTCCTCCTTTATCTCTATCTCCCTCTCACTCTCTCTCCACCTCTTATCCCTCTTTTTCCGCCGGTCTTCTTTTTTCTTTCTTTTCACTGGCAGAGTGTCGAGGCAAGGTAAACATATGGATTTGTCTTATAAAAGGACACAGGGGATCCCAAAAAAGTTTATTTTATTTAGGAACCAAAATTTTTTATGAAATACCCGAGGATGTAAGAAATGCTGATATTGTAAATAGCTTTAAAAGACGATTAGATGAGCATATAAGACGGTTGCCCTATTAATGTACAAGGATAATCACAATGTCCATCCCAAACTGCTCCCTGGGATATCCCCAGGATATGCGATATACTGGTAATATTCCAGGGACATCCTCAGAACATTCCTAGAAGCGGATATCTTGAAGATGTCTTGTAGATATTTCAGATATCCTCAGGATATCTTCAGGATGTCTCTTGCTATTAGAGTTAGACAAGAATAGTACATATGACTGATTGATTGATTTATTTATTAATAGTTTCTGTTAATCCATTTATTTATTATCTATACATTCGTCTTCTAAATGTTCCTACGAGTCGTCTCTTAATTTATCATATATTATTATAAATTTTTATAACCAGCTGGGAAAGCTACTAAACAAAATATATCTATCTATCCATCTATCTCTCTCTCCAACTTTTATCCCTCTTTTTCCGTCGGTCCACCTTTTTTTTCCCTTCCTATCCTTCTTTTCACGCTCGCATCGCCACGGCTGCGTTACCAATACGTATGGTGCAAGCGCAGAATCCTTAACGTTCTGTCGCCTCTCTTGGGTGAATGAGACGCGAGAGGCATGTCGGTGGGTGTAGTAACACGGGTTATTTGAAGCCCGAGATTGCACGAGTCCGCCAAGGACACTCGGCTCTCCCAGGAAACTGCTTGCCTTCGTAACCGCGAGGACAGCGCATGCATCGTCGCGGTGAGAAGAAGAAGAAGAAGAAGTAGGGAGAAGAAAAAAGAAAAAAAAAGGTGGCAGCAATGCGATTTCAGCGCGTAGGGAAACCTGCATTCTTTTTTCTTTTTTTTTTTATCAACGTTCTAATAAATATGAAAATTGATTTAGTCGCGCGGTGAGAGCGCGGATAAATGATTGCCGAGACCCGACGCATGGTTGCACCACATTAAGATATAATGATGGTTCCGATGATTTATGCAAAAATGGTCGCGCACTCCGGGACACGCGGAATTTATGGCGATGGTAAAATTTAATTAACCCGGCTATTGTTTATTGATAGTAAAATAAAGGTGGGGGGGGGGGGAGAGGCGGGGTAATAAATAATGTTCCTTTAGCGTGGAATGCCCGGTTTTGCTGGGATTTATCGGTAATGTGAGAAAAGTAATGATGTATTATGTCGTGTAATAATACTTTTGCATTCCGACAAATTGAGATGACCTTTGCCGCGCTGTGATAAGGCGCGAGTTTAATGGGGAGATAGTGGTGGCTTTTTTTTTGTGTTTTAAACATTGGAATTTGTTCAAATATTGGGAATACAAATAGGTGTTCGTTGTTTTTAAAGGAAAAAACTCACATTCCTGGTGAGTTTAAGCTATGTGAAATTGCTGGCTGAGTTGTTCTTGAAGTAAGTGCAAATTCTTCTTGTAGTCTTCGCAAGAATCTTCATCTGATAGTGCTTCTAATTTCGTGATTTCGTGCACTTTCGGTCTTCCTTTCGGCTACATCCTTTGCCTTCGACGTCAAATGCACAGTTCTTCTTTTTTTAGACACTTCCTTAGTAAAAATGAAACATATATGTTCGATATATGTTTAACAATAACAAAAGTTCTATGAATTTATTGCCTTAAGAGAAATAATCAGTTTAATAAAAATGAAATACTTTTATTCCCCAGGAAAATAAATGTAGATATTCCCGAGTACATTTATTATAGTTAGGGAAGTGTATAAAGATACTAAGATTTCTAAGCAAGAGTTTTGAAAGTGAAACTGTAATCTCAACTTAGTCGGAATCATGTCAACTCCCGCAGTATCAAGAAACTGGTCGAAAAGTTGTTTATTTAAATTAATCTTCAACAAAAACATGTTATATCATTTATATATAGGTGCGTTAAAAGATTGTACGACTACATTTTAACCAGTACACATTAAAAAAATATTATTCTTAAAAATCCTCTATAATTTATGATAACACTGAAATGAAGTTATCATTTGTTGGTAATTATAACCTTTTTTTTAGGTTAACACTATTACCTACATCTTTCTTCTTCTATATAGAAAAATAGTTTTGATTCTGGTATAAATTTATAGGTCAGCTTATAATTACAAATATTCGAATAGATATCAGTATTACTATAAAACACTTGTTATCGTACAGATTCATTCCTCAAACGAATATTTAACAAAACAGTTATCAATATTTTAATTTAATCCGACAAATAAATACATCACGGAAATATTAAGCGTAGTGTCCTTCCCAGTAAATCACTCGGCCTTACGAATACACTTCAATGGATTATAATCTGTTTTGAGTCCTCGAATGTAAAAGTGAAATACGTCCTCTCGAGTTCCAGTAAATTATAATTAAAAGATCATAAGGAAAGGCAACTTCCGGACCTAGGTCCAGAAGATGACTAGGAACGATCCATCGGATCAATATCATTTCTTCTTCTTCTTCCTAGACTTAAATGGTCTATAATGGCTTTCTGCCTAACATTTAGACCATTAGTAGGTACGATTATTTTTAATTGTTACTTCCTTTTAATTAAATTATAACTTTTATCTAGAATGTTCTTGGCACGTTTAGGTTATGTCCACTTTTTCCGCAGAAAAAAAAAGAAAGTGGGTGAAGGAATTTATTTTTTTGACTTAGCGATTGGTAGCCAATACTGGGCTATTCATTAACCAATTGTCTAACTGATGATTGGCAGTCAATACTAGGTCAGACTTTGGACCACATGATAATGGTGTTTCATACCGATTACTAGCTGACTATTGGCAGCTAATGGCAACCCAATGGTTGCCAATCTTGGACCATTTGTTAAATTCCACTTAATTAGATGTTCAGGATCTATCTTCCAACTTTAGTATAACCCTAAGTACAACACTACTAGGTAATCAGTTGGACTTCCGTACTCTTAATATCGTTTCCACTTGTGTCAAGGACTCGAGCGATGCGCGCTCGTTACAGCACCACTTAGGCAGCCCTGGACCGACCGTCGACCCGTTCATTTTTTTTTATGCTTTTAGAAATCGAGCATAAGGACACGCGAGTCCTAAGATACGGAACGCCAGTCCCGGCGCCATTCCTTTTTTGCCGCGACATCGCCGCTATTTTCATATTCCTTCCTTTTTTTTGCCCTGCCTCGCGGACACCTTGAGGCGGAGCGACGAACCATCAAGTTCCGCCAATTCTACAAGGTAGTGATCACGAGCGAAGTAGGAAGTGGACGATGTTTGACAATAAGCTTGAAATTGAAGTCATTTTTATAATTGTCGCTTTGATTACCGTCCTGGTAATTCCAATGACGTTGGAATTGTTTAGATGATCCGAGTGTCTGTTGCAGTTGGTTGGAATTTTACTAGCTAGGAATGTCAAATTTGGGGTATCTCTGTTAAAATTATATAAGTGAATATGGAAGCGTTCATAAATGTGGACAAAAAAGGGTTTGTGATAGGTAAATCTATATTTTTATACAGTTTAATAACAGTCGTTTGAATTTGAAACGAATCTTTTAGGTTAAAACTATCTTCCATTCAGAATATCGCTAAAACGAATTCGTTTAAGTTTGGGAGGGAAATAATTTGAACCATAAAAAATGGTATTCTTTTAAAAGTAAAAATCATTTTCATTCATCAACTTATAGAATAAACTAGAAGTATTACTAAAAAAGACAT
This sequence comes from Leptoteleia sp. ZL-2020, assembly GCA_022817305.1. Lineage (NCBI taxonomy): Eukaryota > Metazoa > Arthropoda > Insecta > Hymenoptera > Scelionidae > Leptoteleia > Leptoteleia sp. ZL-2020. The sequence continues at coordinate 9,529 of JABFPN010007590.1, forward strand.
TGGATTATCTTCTTTAACTATTTTTTAAGAATATTTAATATTCTTTGCTATTAAAAGTCCTAGTCTCATCACGAAATAGTGCCACCATACTCAAGTAAACCAGTAACGCAGTGAAGATCCATCCGACGAAGCGACCATCAAATAATTACCTCGCAATTTCACTGGAAGGAAAGCATACAAAAAAAAAATCAATACTTCCACCAAGAATTCCCAACGAAGCAATTAATCAAAAAATTAACTCGCCACACTTTCGTAACTTGCTTGAAATTCAGCATTAAAAGCCGCGCCACTAAAATCGATATTTAATGGCCGGCGTTAAAAATGAGCCGGCGAGTGAAAGTCCGGGAGGGGGGGGGGGTGGTTGGGCAAAATTTTTCGTCATTAACAAGTCGCGCAATTCAGCGGCTCGTCGCATCGCAAAATTTCTTTATCTCATTAAACGACAATGAAACGTGAATTTCGCTATTAGTATAGGGGGAACCATTCTACAAGACGCGGACAAACTGTGCACCACGATTGGTACACGTTCCGACATTCGCCGCGAAACGAGTTCGCTATTCCGGCGTCTATCTGCGTGAGTAGGATGTTGTCGAAGGGGGGGGGGGGGGTGGGGGGGAG
>JABFPN010007591.1:0-10144 GCA_022817305.1 Leptoteleia sp. ZL-2020
AAGCCTTGCTATATCACCTCTCAAAACATATAATGATTATGCGGCTTAAGTGTGAAGTTGGGATCAAAAAAATACAATTAAATCCTCTATCGGGAAAAAACGAAATTACTTTCCGAACAACCCAATATATATATATATATATGAAATGATAACATAGACGTTAGTTAAATGTAAATAGTGATTTGTTCTATTTAAATAATGATATACCTTTTTTATTATTTAAATTAATAATGCAGCTATTGTTATAATTAATCATTTAATAAATTAATGAAATAATTTTTTTCAAATACCAACAGTCATTTGAATTTTTGTTTAATAAACTTGATTTACAACACACATTATTACATACAGCGATAAAACGATAATTGATTGTAAGTGTCAGTGTAGAAAATATTCTAAAATCTTGTTTTGACAGCAGAAACTCTGAACATTAACTCATTTATCATTATTATATACTCATTTGTTATATTTTATTTATTACATTTTAGTAATTTGCACATTAATTGTATTATAATTGCAGAAATTATGGATGGTTTTGGAGATAATTTCACAGATCCACCAGAAGTGGATCCTGCAGCTGAATTTTTAGCTCGAGAACAAGATGAACTGGCTGGTTTGGAGGTGGAAATTCCCCCTGTAACTGTTGCTCCTGTACCAACACCCGTTCAAAATGGTAAAGTTTACATATAAAAGAAATGTTTCTACTACTTTATAAATCAAATGTAATCAGCAATAAACAATTATATAAACAATTATAACTTTATCCTGCCATCAAATTGTATTTGTCATATGTTTTTCAACAAAACTAATTAATGTTATTTTAATTTGAATTTGTTACATTTTAATTAAACATAAATTCCTATAAAATATAACAGTATATTATATTGCCGTTATATTTTTATTTATCAATTATTCTCTTTAGTTATAGTTGAATTTATTTTATAGTTTAGTAAAAAGGTAGAAAACTGTTTTGAATATTTATAATTGCACAGATGATACAGCTGGATTTATGGATAATCTCAAAACTAATGGAGATGGAGATACAGAAGGAAGTTTTGAGATCATAAATACTATTGATCAGCCTTCAGAAAATCAAATTTCTGGTAAATAGTTTGTCAATCAGTGATAAAAAGGGCACTGAATTGATTTATTTATTTCAATTTATTTAATAAATTTTGAATATTATTCAGTTTCCTTTAATTATATTTTTTATTTGTATATGAAAAAATGCCCTTTTTGCTTAAGAATAATAATAAAACTAAAATATATTTCCACACTAGTTAAAAATAAATAATATAGCTAAGTACATGAATCTTAATTAATAAAGTAAGTAAATTTCTCTGCATTCTGTTCAAACATTATTGATAAGTATTTGATAGGTGAAACATGGTCAGCCACTGAAACATTTTGATCCACTTAATTATAATTAATATTAAATCAATATGTACATCTTTATTCAAATGATATTTAAATGTTATAATTTCAATATAATTGTATCTGATTGGTGATAATGATATATGATATAATTGAGTATTTATCTATTAGATTAAATTATTGTTATTCTTCTAAAACTGCTTTTACCTGTAATTCTATACACAAAACATATGCAAGAAATATAAAATTTTATAATATTTTGAAAACAATGACTAAAATTATGTTTGAAATAAAAGCATTATGAAATACATATTTTTAAAGCTGCTTTTGTTGCATTAATTGTGTTGACTTCAAACTTTGTTTAAAAATTTATTTATCATAAGGAACACTTTAATATAATGTTATATTTTATAATGGAATATGTATACGTACAATTTTACATTTGAACAGATCAACACAAACTACTTTTAAGGTATGCATGTTTTATTAATATTATAACAACTTGCTTTTTAATTATATGTTTTTCCTGTGTTCATGTACTTGGCCATGCAATATTTTTATATTTTTGTTGTTAAATTATTTAAATTAGTTTATAATTAGTTATTCCACATTTTAATTTATTTATCACGAATATAGAAACTCCATCTGCTCCTCCACCTGTAAAGGAAGAGCCTGAAAAAATGAAGAAATGGCGGGAAGAACAAAAAGCCAGATTGGAGGAAAAAGGTATATGATGTATAATTATTTTGGGATATACATGAACATTTTTAATTGTGTTCAGAATTATAAAATATTGTGTGACGAATAGATTCTTTGGAAGAAAAGAAAAAAGAAGAGTGGCGAGAAGCTGCTCGTAAGGAACTGGAAGAATGGTATAAACATCATACTGAAGCAATTAGCAAAACAAAAGCCACCAACAGGTAAATGAAAGATAGTTATATTTTCATCAAAACGTCAAATTCAATTATAGCAACATAGATTTGATTTCACCAGTTTCCGTCGTAAAGGAAACTATTTATCTCGAGTGAAATATTGAATTCTAAAAGTAATTTTATTTTATTTTTATATATGTATTTTTTAAATAAATAAGTAGATTATTACACACACACATACACACATATAAGAATATGAATTATTAAATAAAGTTTAATTTGTGCTTCCTAGGGAATCTGCCAAGTAAGTTAACACTTTATCACAATGGAATACTATTTTCGTTTGAGGAAAGTAACGTGGTATTTCATAATGATTACTTATCCTTGATTAAGAGACAGTGTTCCGTTAATATTAAGCACAATTATTGTTTTTTGCTAAATCAAGTAGAGATAGTTCAATAGCATGAATAATTATATGCAGGGAAAAAGTAAAACGATAAAAGAAAAAGAATGGGAGGAAAAACGCTTTGCAGACTTCAAATGATGCTTCGCATTAATGTGAAGTGATTAATGTCTTCAGTCATGCAGCTTTAATACATTTTACATTTCAGAATATATCTTACAAAATTAAACAGAAAATTAATTTTTTTTTAAAAATGTCAACATATAATATATAATCTTATAAAAGTGCTGTGCTTTGAGTATAGTTATTTATATATAGAACAAAAATTATATATTTACAACTTATATACATATATATATCTGGACAGAGATTTGTTTTGAGAACGTTTTATAACATTCAGTTTTAACTGTGCCTAGAAGGATTAATATTTAACCAATTTCTCAAAATGAAAACTACTGCGCTTGTATATATGTATATATATATTCAATAAGTTTTGCAAATGCTCAATGTGATGCTTTGCTTGCTCATCGAAACACATTAAGTCACTCTTATATAATGTCTGCTAGCACCAATTTATTAAAATGAAATAAAGCGCTTAAAATTTATATTAACATGTTATATTGCTTTATGATAGAAATGCCGAAAAGCAATTTGTGGCCGAAGCTGACGAAATTGAGCCAGGAACTGAGTGGGAACGCATTGTTAAGTTGTGTGATTTTAATCCAAAGTCCTCGCGTACATCTAAGGATGTGTCTCGAATGCGCTCGATTATTTTGCAACTCAAGCAGAATCCCTCAGCGGTGTCAAATGCTTCTTTGTAACGAAGAACAGTAAACAAAAAATTATTTATCAATAAGCAACAAATCCTCTGTACCATTTTAGATGCAAAATATGTTCAATGCAATTTGGATTTTAAAATAGATTAATGCTGTACCAATTTGTCCTAAAAGCACTTAAAAAATATATATATATATATGTTACGATCATACATTCCGTGTTATATTTATTGGAAAAATAAGATTGATTGTAAACGATGTTTTATGTAAAATAAAAATAATATTTCTGGACTAGAATTATATACTACATCATTTATTTACAATAATTCTGATAACGCATATGCTTATTTTATAATATAAAGATTGTAATATTTATTTACGGTAGAAAAATATAATAGATGTTTTCAATCAAATTAAATTGGTTTCATTATTCTAATAGCATATTTTGTATTTTGCCCAATCGGGAGAACTGTCATCGTATGAACGCGTTCGTAAATCCAGTAGGACGCTTTGTTCTGCAACAAGGGTTGATTCTTCAAATTTTTCATATTTAGTAACCTAAACTAATTTAGCTAATATTTTAAGTGAGAGAACGTATCATTCAGTCAACAGTATTGTTTGAAAGCAGATAAAAATTGTTGAACAAATTTAATTATTTAGAAATTATATAAGTTTTATAACACATGATTCTGGAATCGATTTCCGTAAGGACCCTAAGTGTCAGTTTATGCAATGACAGTGCTGCCAACTCAAATTCTTTTGTCCACAATGTGAGTGGTCACGATCTAAAAGAACTGAATACTAACAATTGGCGTATTCGGAAAATGACATTATAATATTTTGTGAGAATTTGTCTCTTTTCTTTTTCATTTAATGATAACTTGAAAGAGAGAAATGAAACATCAATAATATTTTCTGAAAATCATTTCCGAATACGCCAAATATTGTTACTTGTTGGTAGTTCGACTGCACTTTGAATATTTAGAGCGCTTTTTTAACATCTCCAGTAGTATAGTGGTTAGTATCTCCGCCTGTCACGCGGAAGACCGGGGTTCGATTCCCCGCTGGAGAGGTTTATTTTATTTTTTCAAAATTCATTCAGTTTAAAAATTATAAGTATTCAGATAAATGTATTATGATATTTCCTCTGTTAAAGAAAAGTAAGTTTTTAACGAATATAAAGTAATAGCATATCATACTATTATATTCTATTTGCAATCTGCCTTTAATAATTTATAATTGAATTTTTGTTGTAAATGACTAAACATTAAGAAAAAAAAGTCTTAGCTTTACAAGTAAAAGTTAAAATGAAAAACCATTTTATATGAAACTGTTGTATTAAACGCTTTTTTATTAAACATCACCAAAGTTTGTATTTTTACATAGACTCACTACCTTGTCAGATGAGTACATCAGTTCTTAAGTTATATATCCAAACATATACACAAAATATATTACAATGAAGTATATACAGCAATTTTTCGGTAACAGAAACTGGTTTATAGTGTGGTCGTGAAATCAAATGAATAACAATTAACTAAGTTCAAATCCTGCACCAGCTTGTATGGCATATAGAAGTTTTTCGCGAAGTACTTTCTCATCTGGAAAATCAGGCAATTTCAACAAATTCATGCAGGTACTTGAGGTCGGCAGGTGGTCGATGTTACCCGCATGTTGAATACAAAAAGGGGGATCTAATTCCTAAAAATAATAAAAATGATTAAATATAAATTTAAATTCATTATACTAAAATAAATGTTGGGTACCCTACGGGCACGCTGCTTTTAACATTTTTTTCATAAGCTCAATTAATTCTTTAATTTATTAAAAAAATATTTTTCAACATTGTTCAAAACTGTTTGAAACGAATTTATTATTAAAATAAGAGACAAGATAATATTACTTTAAAACCGAGTAGAGGTGGCCTGCTGCAACTTGTAACAAACTTCAATAGCTGACTCCTTTGTTGATCATTGAATTCATTTACCACCTTCCAAAAAGCAGTAATTGTTGGATGTTCTGCTGTATAACCTCCAGTGTAAATAGTATTTTGTCTCAAATCTCCAACATCAACAGGAATTTGAGCACCAGAAATCAGTACCTGTAGCTCTTTGTTATTAAATAATTGTAAGCAATCCAATGGGATGACATTGCTGATGCCCTTTTTGAACGCAAAGCACTGAGCGCGAATCTGCTTGTTTAGCTTATAATCTGCTATCAAATGTATATATTCTATCCTATTATGATTGGTAACGGGAATGCTAGCGCCACCTGGTTTCAATTCATCAACGCGTCTCTCTCCTAATTCATCCGAAAGGACTGTAAAGTCAAGACCCAAATCTGTAACATCTCCTTTATAACTTTTAAGGTATAATAGGTTTCTGTACATAATGGGGTCTAAAGATGCCAAGTGATGAACGTCCACATCAGCATGAAGTCCAACAATTTTGGACAGGAAGAAGTCTGCGAAAGGTAATTCTACTAATAAATTCTCATACAATGCCTTACCCAGCATTCTCCCTATAAAAAAATAATGCTTAGGGAAATCTTCTATAAGTAAGTGAACAGTTGGATTTGGATACAGCATGTTGTCCTTAGTCAATCGAAAGAAACCACGGTTTGGATCAAAACTGGTCATCAATAATTCTGACAAAAACTCGCGGAGGAGACCACCACCATCGATGCCAGCTTCCTCTAGTCCTGCATTGTTTACCAATTGAACGCGCATTTTAAGGCGTAACTCAGGTTCGTTATCCAGGGATAACTTGTCGAAGGCATCTTCGTACAAATAATTCCTGCGCACAGTAATGTGAATATTAGGGCCAATCATAAATTGAGTTAAAGTGCCTTGTTGTTCAATTTTGTCGCGATGAATGAGTGACTGGAATACCATAACACGGTCATTGAAGGGAACAATAAAAGGAATTTCACGTAGAAGAGTTAAATTCTGCAGCTCCCTTGTGGACAGTGGTGGCCCCTCTTTGGCATCGTCACGCGTAAATGCTCTAAGGCTTTGAAATGGTACATAATTACTAAGTCTGCGCCTGCGTAATGCAAACTCCTGAGGTTTATCCACCGCGATGTTTACATTTGAGGCAATCCAGTGACCATCGGGACAGAACTGTCTACGCAAATCGCGCGTATGCAACTGGTGCAATAGACCTACTGTCACTCTAAATAGATGATTCCAAATGTGAGTGGTTTCGGGTGGAGTCACAGAAGTTTGACCCAACACTGTATTAATATAACTGTTACGTACTGTGGGTCTGGTGTTTGGAAAAGCTAACTCCACTAAACCCAAACAGACACCTTTCAAATGAGCTGTTAAAGATACCAGAGTAGGTATCGTAAATGGCATGGCATGCTGCCCATCTTCATTCGATTCATCTGATGAATCTTCAATGAAGAACTCATTATCATGTAAAGTTGCAATTAACAAACTGAATAGAGAACAGAAAACAGCAAGCAGAGGTACAACCCTATTTGTTTCCTCTGGAGTAAGAGCAATACCACGCGAAATGATTTGTAAGAGAGGGTTACTTCCTCCAAAAAGAGAGGTCTGGCTTACAGTTGACACTGTATACCAGAGCTGCCGCAGAAAATCTGACTTGAAAGCGAGCATGTAGAGTATTTTGAATTTATGAATCGCAAGCTTATTGCTGATCAACAGATTGTGGCAAAGTTGGCACAGTGCTTGCATCAGGGTGGAATCATTACTCTGGTCTACCACTGAAAAAATGCCTTGCACACGTTGTTCTTCATTTAACATTGCTATGATCTCACGAAGAGTGTTTGCATCATCGTTGTCCACTAGCATATCCACATCACTATCACTATCAGAATCATTCTGTGGTTTAATTTCATGAGTGTTGTTCATGGAATTCATGACCAGACTGAGATTTGCAAGTACTTGCAAATATGCTATGGAGGCAGAGACAGACTTGGTGCTGAGATAATTGGAAGGCTCTAATTTTAGAATGCAATAAAACAGGCTGACGGTTGGAGTTATTTCCAGTCTATTGATGTGATCGATCAATTCATCATAAGGAATTTCCTTAAATTCGCAAAAGGCAGGAATTATAAAACCCTTGATTGAATCAACCATTTTTGGCATTAAAATGCTGCGGCAAAATTCATCCAGTACTACTCGGTTGTATTCGTTGTCAGTGGGATTTATATTCACCAGAATCAGTGGTCTCTGAATCATGTCAAAAAGCCACTTTGCCATTGGATTGGGGGGGACGGATGAAGGTTCCAGTAATGGAGGAATTTTTGCTATCATTAAGTTTTTAATTTGACTGAAGTATTTGTTTTTAATTAAGTAAGAAAATATACTTATAAGCTGCTGACAAGCTTGCTTATCTAAGGGTCTGCAATTTGTATCATCGAACTGTGTAAATATCTCCAGAATTCTTAATGGAATTGCTATGGAGGCTGTGGATTCTGACAAAACAGAATTTACGCAATACTGCATGCAAATTTTGAGCGTCCACCTGAAAAAAAGTTTTATTTTCCATAAAATATGAGAAAAGATAAGATTCAAAGTTTCATAGAAAATTTTGAGTAATCAAAAACTCAAAATTCTACTAAAAATAATTATTCAATTAATACTTAATTTCAGATTATAATATTAAGTAATTGTTGCAATGCTTACTTGATTCTCCACAACCATTCATTAGACTCTAAGATTTTAATTTTAATCTCTTTCTGCAATTTTAATAAACGAAGCAAAACCCATATCAACCGTGCTCCATCTTCAGACTCTTTGTAAAAGAATAAAAGTTTTTGCAAAAATGGCAAAAGTTCTTCAGGTCCAAGATTCTTATCTATTGTCCCTTGAGCTTTATCAAATTCTTGTCTTTCGTGGCAGCATATGCTTCGTTGTGTTCTAATGGAACGAGCAAATGCTTGTATCTTGACAGTTGCATTGTGCTTCTTACGTTGCTCTTCTCTTTTTTGTCTCTCAGACTGGGCACGCCGTAAAATTTTAGCCTTTTCATCCCGCCGGCATGCACCAGATAAATTTTGTTGCGGCTTTCGCCTATAATCTCCTTCAAAACTATACATTTTTATTAAAATTTATAATCCTCAAATAACTTATTTAAAATTGTCTTCGGAGAAATGTAAAGTACAACTATACATTGTATGTCTCTCATTAGTCATTTCAATTTTTTTTTTACTTTTTCAGTATTTTACGTTTTCCTTGAATTTTCCTAAAAACAAGACAAAATTTTCAATAGTTACTAATAATAACATTACTATGTTATAATATATTATTAAATTATATGTTTGAAAATCACATTTGTTACATTTTAAATAAAATATAAATATTTTGTACAAGAAACACTTTTCAAACGATTATAAGGGTGTATAATAATAATTAATATAACCACAAAGAAAAGTAACAAATATATGAAAACTTTATGACAACCTTAGAAGACTTTATAAAATACACAATTTTTTTTACTTAAATTATTAATAATTCAATAAATTTATTTAAATAATTTATTTTATATAACGTACATAATGAACATTGAGCAATAATCAGATTATAAAAATTGGATTAGTATTTAGTTGAAAACAGTAAATGAAAATAAATTAACCAAGCACGTTAATAGATATTCTATTCTTATTGAACATATTTAATTGTCTTGGAATATATTATCCTACATTACAATTGTATTCCTAATTCCAAAATGCTACATCTGATTAAGGTTACATGATTTGCAACTGTGAGACATTACACACAGTTTAACGGTACAACACCAAATCAAACAATAATGTGTTATCAAGCACTATGACTTTTAATATATCTACAAAAAAAATAATAGTATTGGGACAAAATTTATACATTTATGAGCATTATCAACAAATAAAGTTAATTAAATTGTTAAAATAATCATGGCCTGGATACTTGTCATGAATTTGACTTCACTAAAAAAAATGATTAATATCTGAATCGAGTTTCAAATTACAACTAATTAATTTATGGGGCGATTGAATAAAAGTGTAAGCTTCATATGAATCATGTTAATGAATAAACAAAATCATTGCTCATTCTAACAAAAACATCAAGGCTTATTTTATTGCAAAACATGACAGCAGTGGAAGATAGAGAAAGGAAATAATACTTTAAATGTCTTAAAATGAAATATTGAACGAGGAAACGACTTGAAAATTCGTCACCGGCATTATTGTACATTTCATGGTCGAACGCACAATTCAAAGTATTCATATCAATAAATTAGATATCGTTACCTTCATGAATTTCGTTAAACTTGCGATCTACGCCACAGTGCTACCCATCGAAAATGCTCGTTCACTTTTTACTATTTCATTCTGCTTTGTCGAATTCAATTGTTGCTGAAACATGTAATTTGAAGACGGTTTACAAGATTTTATTTTTTATCAACTTAAAGTTATGCGACATTAAACAGACGACAGGATAGCCAATCCTTTGGCCACTGAAGTTGTTTTATGGTTGTTTCTTATTTTGAACAAATGTGTTCTTAAACTTTAACTGTTCTGAAACACACAATCACATTAAAGTAATGAAGTGAGCCTGCTGCCATGGAATTAATGTTTTAGCAAGTACACTCGACGCTCCCAGTTTCCACGAGCTCGAGACCGGAAACGCTCCCAGTTTCCACGGGGCGCAATTGCGCACGTGTTTAGCGCATGTATATTTTCATTGGTTATTTCTATTCGGTTGTTTCCGT
>JABFPN010007592.1:0-10142 GCA_022817305.1 Leptoteleia sp. ZL-2020
GGTGTAACTGTAATAATTTATGGAAAAACTAAGTATATGTAATGCATACAGTTCTATAAACATAGAATACTATACAATGTGTATAGAAAAAATTCCCAAAAATTATAAGTGATACACATACAAAGAACGTATAGGTTCAGTATTCCAGAATTTATTGCTAAATATGCTATTTATTTTTCTCGGTGTAATAAAAATGAAACATACATAAACATATATGTTTTTTTTTTAATTCATGTATGACTATATATGCTTGATATATGGTAATAATTGATTTCAATATTAATAATGGTAATAAATGATTTCATTATATTAATAATTACCATGTATCGATCATGTATATTCATATATATGGATTAAGAAAAAACATATATGGTCGTATAAAGAAATAAATTAATTTAATTTAAATTGCGAATAATTTTTGTGTTATAATTCAACTTATTCCGAAACAACAATCAGCAATAATGGCAAATCCGAAATCCACGAAGAAACACTTCAACTTCTCCCTCGTTAATTAAACCGAGTAGAAAGATCCAAGGCGAAACCCGCAAGACCCTGCTCAAAGAAACAACTCCTATTTCTTCGACGTAAGAGAGATAACGTTCGCGTCTGCTTTACCCCGATGTTTTCGCAACAAAATCTTGCCGAATCTTCATTATAATAAACAGATGCCTCGACGAGTTTCGACGTCTTCTTTCCGCGAGTAATCCCGCTCCCCCTTTTCTGATCGTACATCTTTTTCTCGAGCCGAATCGCCCGCACGACTCCCCCCCCCCCACACCCCGCCCCACCCCGACCGCCGCACATCCTCCGGGCTTTTTCTTGCGTTTTGCGCGAGGCGAATCCCTGCGAGATTAAAGCAAACTTGCCGATAGTAGCGACCGTTTTGCCCTTATCGGCAATCATCAAAACCCTCCGGGATTCGATGGAAATGCAGAAGCGATCCGCGACCTTTGCTTATCGGGGCCAAAGATGAAGCGGAATTACAACTCGACCGGTCGGGGGACATAATAAAATTGGATTCGACTATAAAATAGATATTTCCGGCCGGCTGCAAATTTCGCCTCCCCTTCCTCGGCGCCATTTCCCATTCGGCTTCGCCGAGGCGCCATTGCAAATGTACGTGCGCGCGGATATTCTCGAAACTGTAAATGCTCCGCTAACGACCAGCTTTGTTTTCTATTTTCCCTTGGCTGCGCGCTTTTTGTCTTGTTTTACGGATTATTTTTGAAGACGCTGAAAGGAGAGTGAAAATAAGAAGAAGAAAGAAAAAGACTGCGCACGTTTTTAATGAAATTTTGGAATATTACTGACAATGATAGAATAGCGAACAAATCTATAAATCAAGGAAACAGTTTGGTGTAGTTATACCGAGAGAAATTTGTTAATAGTTGATATGATATTTTATAATAGCTTAGGGATATGTTTACATTTGTAGGAAACAAATCCTTTCTTGTTATGATATAGTGATATTTTTAAAATATGTTTAAAAAAAAATAATGGAAAACGATGTCTATATCGAGGAATGGAACTCGTTAGGTTGCAGTCATAAATCACGTGATTTACAATCACTCTACGCCGCTACCTGGAAAAATATTAGACTCTGTCAAACTCTAGTGTCAAGACGAGAGAAGAAGAGGACCAAATGTTATCGGTCATAGATAAATGTGAAGTGAAGTTTCTAAGAATTTAATAGACAAATCAGTGTTTAAGAAATGATACCCATGCAGAAATTTCCGACTTTGGCAGCCATTTTAATCTCAAAACAATGTTGTTTCTCTAACGAAGATGATCGACGTATTAACAACCTTGAAACAGTTCTCGTTACTGACCAGGTAAATATAAATTTACCTGGAAAAAATTCAAATATATCACCGATATATAAAATATTTACATCTTATATACGTTATTATTGAATTTATTTTTATTTTTTTATTTTTTTATTTTTTATTTTTGATTTGTTTGTTTTATAATTATTATTTAAGTGTAGAGGCAATAAACCAGATTGCACACACTTGATATTAAATTTTGCATTCCATCTTGCATTTGACACTTATCTAAAAATTTCGGACGTAAATGTGATAAGTTAGAAAAATCAAATATATCACATTTATATGCACAAAAAAACCTGGTTAATTCTATTGGATATTGGTAACCGTTAAGGTGACTGACCCATAACCTAAAAGTAAAAGTAATAATACCAAAAAAAAAAAAAAAAAAAAACTGGATGGACATAAAAATGGATATTAAATTGACAAAAGGAATTGTTCAATCTGAAAGCAAGCTGTCGGCATTCGGTACGGTCAAGTGGAATTTCCAAGTTTTCTTATGTGACCGAGGTTTCCGCTCATATGAAGCAGCCGGCGGTCATCAATTCCGAACGATCTTGAGAAGGCATATGTGGCGGCAGTTACGTCAGCGTCAATTGCTCCGCGCCGAGGCCAATTGTGATAAAACCATCCACGAGACCCGTTCTCTCGGTGTATTGTTACGTCGTCCCAAGCGAATCGCACCCGAAGACTTTCAATTTTAGCTCGGACATTTAAATATTTATCGTCGCTTTTACTGAGGCGATCAAAATGAATTGCAACGAATTCCTCGCAGGCTTTTTTATCGCCCAAGATACCGCTCGTCGAGAAGCCCGGATACTTGGAACATTTGTTTTCGATTAATGCAATAAAAACGAGCGACGTAATGTCCTTTGGGCGTTATGAATAACATCAGATTTCAAAATATGAGGCTCGCCGTGAAACTTGTTATTACGAGAAACTGTGAATACTCCCATTGTGCTACTCGCATAACTCGATCGTATATTTATGCTACTCGACATACTTCCACTTATTTGTATTTCATTTATCACACGCCCGTGTACGCGGAAAAAAAAAGTGACGCGATTGGGACTGCTTCGGTAATTGCGATTAAATTAAGAGTGTGGTCGAGTTAATAAGATTAGTTTACTTAACAGATATGACATTATACGAATGATGGTAATAATAATAATAATTATAATTATCACCGCAATGCAGAAGTTGATTCGCGTATCGCAGTAAACTATCAGTGTAAAAATAAACATGCATGAGTCATACATGTTACATATATGTCACACATTCTGGACCATATAACTGACCAATATATGTGGCATATATCATTATATATGTTAAAATGTGAACATACACGGAAAAAGTATGTTTAATTTTAAACTCAATGGAACAGATATACAATTTGTTTATTATAACCATAAACAAATGGTGTCATTGCCATAAATCATAAAAATATATATGTTTAATTTTCATTGTAATATCTATAATTCCCGGAAATAAATTTAATAATTCAATTTGCAATCATATAAGATTGAAATAAATTATTTTCGTAAATAACAAACTAAATTTATTCAGAGATATTAGACAAATATTACCAAGTTTGATTTTAGAAGTATTGCAAAATATTCTATTTTATTAATACTTTACATTTGTCTACATTCATTTGTGCAGTGTAACAATACCCCACATATATATTATATATATATATCACAGTAGTATATGTGACAAAAACATACATGTGCCACATATCCAACATATATAAATGTTTACATAGCTTACTACTACAGTCATTCATTCCAAATATTCAATGACGTACTACAACACGCGATTGCAAGGACAACGAACTGCAGTCACACTTGCTACAAAAACTACAGTAAACGAAACTTGCAACTGAAAATACCCTTGCCGGCCACGTCACGGCTTTTCCCTCGTCATACATTTTGCAAAATTTATCATCGCACCTTACGACCCACCGCCCGCCAAAATTAATCATTCCACCGCATAATGCGGCCAACCAATTGCACACAAATTGAAAGCCCAAAAATCCTTAATAAAATCGACGCGTATCCCCCCCCCCCCTGGGTTTGTTTGCGCGCAAAATAACGCGGAGTGAAACTCATCGCAACTACCGGGATTAAAAACGAACACCGCAGAGTTGTAAAACAAGCCGCATACATTAACACTTGACGGGGAAACTCGAGATCGCCAGTCGGTGACATTGCAACGCTCGAACGCGGGCCGCATTCAAACGAAACTTTCAATTTAAAGGCACCATCCCGTGCGCGGCTCTGATTGCAAAAGCCGATCTCGCAGCAACGTTAACAGCGACCGTGCGCGCCATTAGCCGCTACTCCCCTCCCCTCCCCTCCCCCCCTTTCCCCACCGAAAAGCCGTGTCCGATAAGACGTTCATTGAATGGCAGCCTTTGATACTTTTTGCCGAGCGCGTTACGTAATTTCAAACGAGCGTATAAACGAAGCGCCCGGCAGTATCGTCTTGATTGTACGATCGCGAGAGGGGATAAGGACTCGCTCTTCGGCCGATTTACCCAGCCAAAGAAAGTCGACCTCAGTATCGGTAATGCGTTTGCTCGCGGCATCCGCGCGTTCCGTCCTTCGCGATCGTTTGTGTCGCGACACCATTGGAATCGGCGCAACACGCAACGCGCCTTAAACTCCCGAGCAAACTCCGCATAGTCTAACGGAATAGGCCTTAATAAAAGGGATTACGACGTAGCGCCAATTGCGTAGCGGGTGAGAACCAATTATGCGTGCGTTGTATATTATTCGACACACATTTTCGTACCGGTTTTGTCGTAAATACTTCTCCTTTTTTTTTTTTTGTATTCTGCTTTTGTTCCGTTCTTTTCCTTGGCCAAAGTTTTTTGGTTCTATATTGATTCAAATTTCACTTTGTGTTATTGTTTAGAATGTTGTTTTCGTTTTGTTTTTATTCTCTCCGTTCCGTTGGATTTGTTTTAGTTTACATTGCTAAAAATGCCATGTTGAATCAAGTAAAATCGAGTTGAATCGACTCGTTTTTTGAGTCAAATTAATCCACCAACCTTATTTATAACTCGATATAGCACATTTTATTAATATAAGTAAAATATCTTTTGTGCTGAATTAAACTCTATGTATACTTGGTACATAAAAATATTTTATTTAATTAATTTTATACAAAAATTTTTTCGACTCGCCTTCGCTAGGGTTTGAACTCAGCAGTACATCTTTTAACGCAGCGTTGAAACTTGAACCACTGCGACAATATCATTGTTTTGTAACGTGAGATACATTGTCATTTATATTGTCACTTCACTATTTTTAATTATTCAATTTGCATATCGAGTAAAATTAACTATATAAATATGGAAGGTTTAAATCGAAAAAAATGTTTCTTTTAAGTGTGCCTTCATCAACTCTACCATCTAGTTGAAAGTACTGAATTTTTTTCAATGTAATTTATTCCATTTTTGTATTCTGGTATTGGATTCCGGTGTGGTAGAGGTTGCCTTGTCCCATTGTAAGAAAACAATTAAATTTCTTAAATAAAAGCAATCATTTTTGTACGATTTAACAAGCTATTTCCGGTCGCTATAATGACACGGGCCTGGGCTGCACGCGAAGAAAACACCCCGATCGATTCCCCGGGTGTGCTTGTTAAATTTTTTCGAAAAAGTTGCGATATATAATTGCACGATCCAGGTCAGCGTTGTTAAGCGCATTTCGCAATTCGACAAAACGTTTCGCGCATTGGCAAAACCGAGTTTATGAAATAATCAGATTTGATTGTGATGTTTAAACAGTGCGAAATTGAATAATCGTGCAAGATTTGAATTAAGTAGGTCAAACTGTTGTGTTTAACGAAGTTTAAAAGTTTCGGTGTCAATGACACGAGTTTCGGCGTGCTTCGAATGAACTGCGCGCTGTTACTTTTTTGTTTTTTTTTGTTTTTTTTTTTTTCAAGATGTTGAATTACTGAATGAAGCACATTTCATTGCAATGAAGAAAAATCTTTGGGCGAATTTGTTTCTTTAAAAAACTGTTTTAACAATTTCATATAAGAAGGTAAAAGATTCATTTATAGACATATGTGTTTTTCTTAACTCATATATGGTCATATAGAATGTGGTGGATATATGGTAAAAATTGATTCCAATATAAGGAAATTATTGATATCATATATATGGTCAAAATATGATATGAATTGTTATCATATATCGACCATGTATATCCATATATGGCCATATGTGGGTTAAGCATATGTCCACATATGATTTCTTTTATTTTCTTAGATGAAATTGTTGAAACATACATAGACTACATATGTTTCATTTTTACTAGGGACTATTCAGAGAAAATTTTCTCATGAGAACTGATTGGTATGTACATCTAAAAATAGAATCGAATGAAGACTTCATAACACGATATCACAATTACTGCTGGCTATTTTGTTAAATATTCAAAGAAATCTAAATTTATTTAGTTACTAATTTTGACAGATATACGCCCTTTTTTTTAATTTATAATAATTTCATACATCATGTGTTGAGCGAGAAAATGTATATTATAATGATAGAAAACAAAATACGTGTAAATTTTGAAAGGACATATTCAACTCGCTATTTATCTTATCGCCAAGAATGTATACCTCATTCACACGTGTTTTGAATTTTTCACTGAATTTGATATACATATATATATGTATATATATTTATTATCTATGCATCTTATGATTAACTTGCGTTCACCCTGTTCGAGTTTTCTGCTCGGAGCGTAATTTATTTCAAATAGTTTCTTTGATCCAGTGTTTCTAAATTCCCCAACTCAAGTACCTTTTAACAACAACTAGATTATTGAAGCGCGCCCTCTGGGCGCTTTGCCTCTGTACTTATTTCCGGACAACTCCATCGTGAACTTGAGCATGAAAATGTAGGTAAAATTCGATAGGATCAATTACCGTTTTTACAATATAAGAAAATAATAATACAATACAATATTTTATAGATATTTTTTGTATTACTACAACATATTTATCTAATATTTATCCATCGACTGAATTAGTACTGCATCACTACGTGGATAAGGTTCCTCGTCACGATGCCACTAAGATACATTAGCACTATTTAATGACAGCATTAATTTAAGTATACAAAGTTTATTTACCCTACCAAAAAAACGAACGTCGCAAACGTCCAATTCTCAAAATCAAAACATCGCCAATGTTTCGTATATATTTTCCACTTTCCATGCACGCGAAATCCCAGCTATTCATTACAGCCGTTAAATTATACGAGAGTAAATTCAGCGAGCGCTGATCAATCACAAAACATATCAAATTAATGTACAACAAACAATAGATTAATTTGCCGATTTTCGTGCCGGAGACGAGCGCGAGCTCAAGTGACTGTTATACAAACAGTTGAACAATAATCGATCGCAGAACAGCTCACTTAACGAAGAATTCATTATCATTATTTACCAACAAAATCGGACAATTCGTTATCCTTCGAAAAGGCATCATCGCCAAAAAAAAAAAAAGAAAGAACCAAAAAAAGAGCAAAAAACCCAGGAAAAAAAGATGATAATAATAATCAGAAAAAAGATAAAATATCGTGTAACTTTGATGTGACCTCGCGATCAACGAGCGCAAATTAATGGCGCAAAATTGAGAATAACGAATGATCTAATTTTTATTTCACGATCAACGCGAACACTTGATTCAATTACTAATTAGCGTACGGAAATCGAGTTACGATTAATTCAGTGGAAATGAAATTAATTTATATCGAAAGTATAAATTAAGTTGCGATAAATTTAATGCATTTCATTTGCATTTCACAGGGATTTATCTTGAATTCGCGAAGCGCCGCGCGTACACGCAAGTTATTTATTTGCACGCGTTGTTATTCCCCCCCATCCCTCAGGAAAAAATAGGAAAAAAAAAAAATTAGAAATGGCAACTAAATTTCGCGCAATTTCGTTGCCAATGGTGGGTCGCCTTAACAAATGATCGTAGCCGGAGTCGCTTAGAAATTAAAACGTCAACGTCAGTTTCGTCCGGAATTAAGTCCATTCGTCCATTTCTGTTTGTCGAAAGCATTGTGATTTACGAACCTTCCCCATCAATACAACGCGCGCAGTTCGTATTACTTTTTCCCCGTCCCTCTGACCCCCCCTATCACTCTCTCTCTTTCCATTTCCTTCGCGTCCAATTGAATTGCACGCGTACGTATCAACAGCTGCCAAAAAGCCGTATCAAAACAATCATTAACTCCCCCCCCCCTCCCATCCTCCAGCACGGAGTAATCCATAACAGTGTTTTCATTTCGCGTAACCTAAAATTACCTACGCGCGATTATTGGCTCGCAGTCGTTTATCGAGCTTGATTTAACGATTCTCGCATTCCTCCGAGTATTACGCGTAGCCCCACCGCACAACGCTCGGTGTGTTTCTATTATTAGAAACCGGCACCCGACCTACCGGGCCACCCCGCCGGCTCGCTAAAATGTGGCTGAAAAAATTGGTTAATACACCGGGTGAATGAAATTGCCGGGATACGAATATTTGTAATATGTTTTGTTATGTGCAGGAAACGGAGTTAACGCGCCTTACACTGAAACAAGTTCCATTTATTGCGATCTCGGTGTTACTGCCGAAATAACTCTCAGTGTTTGCTACTTGAATGTAGTGTACTGAGAAAAAAAGAATTAGAATAAATTCTATGGTTTATACACTGAGAGAAATATTATGGAAAAGTTCGAATAATTTAGATTAGATGAACCATATCGAGCAGATTTTCATTTTTTTTTTTCGAAGTTTAGATTAACTTTTACCATAGTTATAATATTTTCTATTAGTTTTTTATAGAGAGATATTAATCTAAACTTTGAAAAAAAAAAAAAAAATGAAAATCTGCTCGATATTGTTCGTTTACTATAAATTATTGGAACCTTTCCATAATATTTCACTAGTATAATAAACTCCGGATATACTTGTTTAAATTATCGTGCAAGTCTAGTGAAATATGTTTGAAATGTAATAATAATACTACACACCGAGATAAAAATATAGCATTATAAACTGTATGTATAAATAATTATCGTGGATATACAATTTTAGTTCCAGTTACCCTACTTTTAACTCAAACAACCATAACGTGGTTAATTCAACCAGAATTCTAGTTATCACGAAAATTAACCAGGTGACTTTTTTTCTCAGTGCAATTTTTCTGCTGAGCCCAACAAATGACCGATTTAAAAGAGAAGAAGGAAAAAAAAAGGGCGAAAATTGCTGGAATATTTCGCGAAACGGTGTAGCGGTTGAACGCCAAAAGTCGTTTCCGTGTCCCGCGATGAAAATTATCGGTTATTGGCAATCAGGTTTTAAATACCGCAGCTGAGATTGTCGGATTACGCGTGACGAATTGTCGAAATGAATGAGAGGGTAATGAAAACGAAATTTAATTGCGCTTTGTTATGGACGCCGGTTTAATGCGAGCAACGTTCATGGAACACGTAATAAATTCGGGGCCGTTTCTTTCCGGATCCGGAGGACGTTTTATTGACGTTTTATTCACGCGTTTGATCGCAAATGGACATTTGACGGGTGGAAAAATTTAATTGCGCGGAAAAAAATTTTAATTGAAAAATTCTCAGGCCGTTCAGTTTTATGGCTAGGTGATGCGCGCGCGCGGACTTTCACGTCTAATTTTATCATGTTTAAAGCGATATTCCAGTTGTTGGCCAATTTCAGGGTAAACAGACAGCCCCGAATACGTTTAATTATAACCACGTTTCACTTTAACGCTCATAATTGTCCTGGAAACATTCTTTTATACTGGGAGGAAAAAATATAAATTTTTAATGAAAAGTTTACTAATTTGAATGATTAAAACTTGTTAAATTAATTTATTAAAAGTAGTAATATTACGCAGTTTCGTACAATTTAACAATTGGTAATTATTCGGAATGTTCCCCCCCCCCCTAAGGTGGTTATAAAACACATGAAATCGATGTATTTTTTTGCGCTGATTACGAATCTCAAAAAAAATTTTGGCGCTCTCTTACCGTTCAAAAGTTATGGCCAAAAAACGGTAAAAATATCAGCTTTTCGCAAATAACTTTGAAACGGTCAGCGAAAACTAATTTTTTTTTGCATAATCGTAATCAGCAGAAAAAAATACATAGAAAACATGTGTTATATTGTTTGGAAGTGTGGGGATTGTCTCCCTGTAGACGACAATATAGTCCCTCGGAGCGCGTCCGGGTTGAATTGGGCGTTCAAGGTTTCGTCAATAACTCTGAAAATATCAACTTTAGAGATA
>JABFPN010007593.1:0-10142 GCA_022817305.1 Leptoteleia sp. ZL-2020
TTTAAAACAGAAGCTGCTCTACGTATTAAAGGTAAGTCTAATAATTTTAAACATTAATTTTATACACCAATTAATTGTAATTTGTAATATCGTTTGTATTCATTTTTTCTGTTTCAATTTCTATGACTTTTTTGAGTATCTCTGACAATTTTTGACATTTTCTGACAATATCCGACTTCCTGTAATATTTTTATTATAGTTATATTTTTTTAATTTTATGTCTTGTAAAAATTTTCCGTCAAATTCTCATAAATTTTTCATTTTCAGGACACTGAAATCAACAGTTTCTGAACCTCTTCTTGTTTCCTCAACACCGTCTTCATGTAGTGCGAAGGCTGTAATCTCAGATATTGATGATGAAGTCAAAACAGCTGAGATTATTATAGCATCGTTCATCGCTGAAGAAGGAATTCCTTTTATTAAAGCGAACCGCTTGGTAGAACTAATGAAGGTAGTTTGCAAAAAAGCAGAAGTTCTACAGAAAATCTCTATAGGTCGCACAAAATGTAGTAACATTGTAAAGAATGTGCTTTGTGTTCGAGAAACTGAGCGCATTGTTGACAATATAAAACATACTCCATTTTCCATTTTTATTGATGAGACATCCGACTTGACGAATGACAAGTGGATGATTTTAATTGTTTTGTGTTTTTACTTCTATGTTTTTGTGTTTTGAAACACAACTTTTGTGTTTTTACTTCTATGCCATGTATTTTTATTTCAAAAGTTTTGACTTCATCTTAATATATTAAATAATAATATTTAATTTTAAATAATAATTATAAAATAATATTTCATAATGGAAAAAAAAAAGTAACTTTTGCATTACGAAAATAATTTAATTGTCGGTAAAACCTGTAAGAACATAATCAGAGGGTCATATTTAATCATTTCGCTACATATTTGCATTAATACATTACAAGTTTTGTTTCGCTGTTTTGGAAACTCCTAAACTAGTAAATTCTCGTGAATTTCTATCTCGAACGGCCATGTGCTCTAGCGATTTCGAACGAGCGCCGCCGAAGATACTCGAATACGATTGCACACGTACACACTACTATATAGAAAACGTCCCACGGCCCACGGCTTATTGGCATCACTGCTCCCGAGACAGTCCGGGATACCGAGGATAAAATGACCTAAGGCTACAAAGTGCCGGACGGTCCGCTGAAAGACTACACAGTGTGTTTCATACCCTTACAGGACATTCTGCGCCTTCCGCTAACATAAAGTATTCGGCTATTACAAGACGCAGTTCTCACTAATAGTCCGTAATATCCCGCTAAGTGGCACCTCTAGTCCACTTGTACTAGGGTGTCTATCGCCCACCGCTGAGGGTACGCGGACGTCGTGTTTCCCCTCATAGAAGAGTCATCCTGGAGCAAATTCAGACCAGGATTTGACTACGCTTAATTTGTTGGAGGATCGATGACAATCGGATAATAAGGCTCGAGCAATCCATTGGAGCCGACACTACTGAAGAATTCAAATCCAGATGATATATTTCAGCAATTTACCTCTAGATCTCCTTCGTCCTCGAACTCAAACTAGATTGTGCTTCAACTTAATTTTATTTATTTTTACGCTGTGAAATCAGGTGACTTTATATATATTTTTTTGAGTAAATAAATAAACTCGCCTTTAGTAAAGTCTCCGCTACTATTTCAGTGACACTTAGTCACATCCTTTATTTTTTAATCCTTGCGGTGACACTTAGTCATATTTTACACCAAGCCTAATTTGAATCAAGTTTATTGAATATTCCTTTTTTTGCGTTTATTGCGATCAGTCTTACAATTTTCCTTTGATTCAAGTACATTTGCGTTAAATTGTCTGTTCAACTAATATAGCGATATTTGATAGGGAATTTTCTTTATTGATTGAGTGTATATTTTTTGCATTTGTTAAATATATAATTTCTTTTGTTATTAAAGTGTAAGTTAATCATTTTTATTCCTTATTTTCAAACTTCCTTATTGGACTTTGACCAGGTATAGAACAAATAAATATTGTTCGTAATTTTACTTCCATTGTTTCCACCCCACTATCGAACGTAAATGATTATATCTAACCAAAAATTAATAATTCATTCAAAAACTGATGAAATTAAAAAAAGATGAAATATATGTAATTTAAATAATATATATTAAACAATTAATTTAATAATTAATTTACAATAAATACTTACAAATAAATACAAATAAGAAATAGTTAAATATTTAAAAAAATAATCATTGGGAGTTTTAAATAACTTATTTTTTATGTATTACGTTAAAATTTATGATTGAATTTTAATATATATATATAAAATTAACAAAAAAAAAGTAACACATTCAAATAAATATAATTTTATTTAAATATTAAATGAATAATTATAAATCAATAACCTGAATTAAAATTTTTTAAATAATTTGATTTTACATATTTTTTAGTAAATATAAAATGTAAGTAAATTATTATAAATAGAAAATTAATATTTTTCCAATTTTTAGCATTTTTAAAAATTACTTGATATCGTAATCGAACTTATTTCAGATTAAATTTACTTTATTTTCTATTTCTTTTATAGAATTACAGTCGCGCAATTCAAACTTTCAAATCATAAACTCCGCGTTGTATTCTGACAACCCGTTCCCTCTATTCAGCTGGCATTATCCATGTTGTTGCCAAGTTAAATAGCAATTAACGAAATTGTTGATGTCCAGGAATCACAGATCACGGGTGTACCAATCAAAAATGAAAACCTGATGGCTGCCTTACTGGTTCCGAACGTTACGTTCTGTATCAGTAGCCAATTAGTTTACCTTACGTGTGCCAGCTTTGGAAGATACATTAGTTGTTCAAATTCAGTATACCTGATTAGACACTTATATGGCTCAATTCAGGAGTCCGTTGGTCAAGAATTCCACGTTTCAGCCATATTGTGGCCCTATATTTGTTTAGGGCATGTCCAATTTCATTTCGACTTGAGTAATAAGGCTGTTTAGCTTGCAAACCATGTGTGGGTTTTGAAATGACGAGGGAGGGGAAGATGACGCGACTGGCCATTATATTGAGCCGTTAATTTCAAATCAGTCTTGTCCCAATACCCGAACTTTAACGACGCGACTTGTATCGATAATTGTCTTCGCTCTTAAATTTTCGTTTCAATAAATTGATTTTATACCAACAATTGAGGCGGGTTTTATTTTATTTAATAACCCACACATGGTTGTCCTGAACGCGCAACCGAGATGATATGCAGTGCCATAACGAATCCAGATTAGGACCTTATTTTTAATGTGGCATGCCCGGTATAATTTTTACTAAGGATTGGAATATATTCAAACAAAAAATATCAAATCTCTTTCATATTTCAATAATTTTACACGCAAGTACAGTTGATCCACGTATAACAATAGTTTAAATTTCATTAAATGTTTGAATACTACATCCTTTACGTTTATCCATTAAGTTGATTGCTCTAAACATCATGGACGGGAAGTTAAATGAAAATTCGTAATAGTGACGCACAAGCGCCTCTTCGGCGTTGATGAATTTTTCGATTGAGAAATCTTAAAAGGATAAAGGGGGATAAATTTTCGTATCAATCTCAAGTCCGATTGCAACGGGCAAATAGTAAATTTGTGAATAGTAATCAGCCGTCTACGATGGATCGATCGACTGATATCCGAGAAGCTAACGCTAACTGCTAATGTACCGCGCACTCATGAATTGAGTCGGCAAACTTTGCGAGAAACGCGATACAACATAACGCCTGTGAAACTTATTGACATTAACTTCCACGCCGAGACAAGTTTATTAAATTAGATACATCGCATAAAGTGATGCTGTTTGTATTGTGTAAATGAAATTTCTCTAAAACCCAGTTGAATCGATGACTAATTCCAAAGCGTCACAGAACTTACGATTACTAATATAAACCGATTAAAAACTGATGATAAGGCGAATATATATTCTGTTAGCGTGCGGGCTAACTGCGGATGCTGGGTTTCGGGAAAATATAAATAAAAAAAAACTTAAAAAACTATTAAAACTATGATAAGTCGGGCCCCGACACAAAAAAAATTATCAATACATAGTAAAAAGAAAAAACATGCAGAAAAAATAATGTCAATACATTTTCAATTAACTCCCATTAACCAGAACAACCTGGAATGGTAATTTTCTGTGCTGAAAGAATTAGAGAAAATCTTGTCAAGTTTTCCTGATAAGCATACCCATGAAAAATTTTATATAGGTTGCCATATATGTAGACATATATGTGCCATATATGTGCCATATATGCAGCCATATATGCAGCATAAATGGCAACATATATGCGCGATATATGTTTTGATAAACATATATGCCTACATATATGCGGCATATATGCCACCTATATAAAATTTTTTCATGGGTAGTGCTAAGCGGTGTCAATTATCAAAAGAAATAATGACGCTGTCTCATAGCGTGAGCGGGACATCGAATGCAGTGAGCATCAATTGCAGCGAGTGGTTGTGAAAGTATATAGAAAAGAGTATTTAGCGCGTAACTAAGACCGAATCGAGTAACGAAAATTGCCAAGTTCGGTGGGGAGAGCTAGCGCGCGGCGCAGAGCGGGGGCTCTCTCCCGGCCAAGACAACCCATTGGGAAATTACAATACTGCTCAGCACTGGTCCAGTATTGGCGGCCGTATTGCTTGTACTGGAAGTTGTAGAGATTCTGTTGAAATACGACAGAATTGGTGGTTTGCCGGGACTGCAACGGTACAGATTCAGTACTGGCTGACAACTGATCATGTACCGATTGAACGCTCAAATACGACAGAATCGGTGGTTTACCGGGACTGGGACAGTACAGATTTAGTACTGCCTAACAACCGATTCAGTACTGTTTTACTAAAAATTCGGTATTGTTTTACTAGAATTTAAAAAAAAAATTAATCTTTCTTTAATTTGTGAAATTCTATTAACATAAAGTTAAGTAATTTTTAGTTAAGTCACCATTTGAATTTATTTATTGAAGGAAATTTTGCACCATTCTAGATTTGAACTTGAGCCTCCAACGTGTTAGCTTGATCTTCTGCCGCTGCGCCATCAATCCTTAGTTCCAAAGCAATAATCTTTAACATATAAATATAACAAATAAATGTTGGCACCTTTTGTATACCAGTACCGTGTCTGTATTGTACCAGTACTGGGAAACAACAAATTCGGACCCTTATTCTAAACCGGCAAACCACAGAATCTGTTGTCATTCGCCTCATCGCACTTTGCTGACTGCGTTTTACAACGTCGGCCGATATTGTAAACCAGCACTGGCACAGTACTGGCTGAATCCCGTTAAACAAAAGATTCGACCCTTATTCTGTACCTGCAAGCCACAATATTAGTTGTAAATCGATACGTCGCCAGCACTTTACCGACTGCGTTTTACAAAGTCGACCGTTATTGTAAAGCAGCACTGGCACAGTACTGGCTGAAGTCCGTTAAACAAAAGAAATCAAATGCCGGTAAGTGATCCGGCAAACCACAGAATCTGTTGTCATTCGGCTCTTCCACAATGCTGGGCCAATGCTGTCTGACATATGCTGGCAGCCAATACTGGCCCAAGCTTGGGCCGTTTGTTAGTGCTAGCAATTTCCACAAGGGAAGCGCTATACTGTCTCGTTAATATGATAAGCTACTCTCCCCGAACGTACGCAGCGTCGGGAGAGAGGAACAATTTCCGCACGAATGTATGGAATTTCTAGCCGTGAGGAAATTAAAATTTGAAATTGTAGGCAATAAAAATAAATTTATATTTCTAAAATCGTTAATAATAGTGTTACGATACATCGATGAACGTTAGCAAGGATCGTACAAACTTCTTTATTGAAACTGACGACAACAAACTGTGCGTTATTCAACAGTTCAGTATTCAAAATTCAAAACATTTTTATCATAAAATATTAAAATACAAACTTGAGCATATTATGCCAGTGATCGAAACAAATGAATTTGTAATTATGAAATGCAACGAAATAAATTGCACTGTTATTCGAGTTGAAATTTTTTTTTTTAAACAACCTTATTGCTTTCAAAAATTATTGTTAAATTAAATAAAAAACATTATTAAAATTATGTTTTCTTATTATTTTATATATCCTGCACTTATGATGTATAAAAATTATATGCAGTGTTCACTATCAGCAATATTTATTTTTTTGTTTATAATTCTAGTTTTTCCAAATACCTTTGTCCTATAAAGTGGCTTATTATTGTCCTTTTTGAAAAAGGAAATCAGCTGATTTTAGATGCGGATAGAAATTAATCACTTTCCGTCCTAGAGGGGAAAATAGTGACTTTCCGTCCGCGACTACAATTTGTAATTTTTCGTTTTCTAAACGGGATGGAAGTAGGACAGTTTTCGTGCTTGAACAGTCAGTAAAGTAAAAACATACAGGGTGTCTCAAAAGTCTGGACATGGTGAAATATCTCGCAAAAAATACAACGGAAATTGAAACAAAAAAATACGTGTCTAATATTATAAAAAAAGCTATCCAATGACACCAAACTCGACTTCTACCCCCCAACCCTGGGGGTGGGGCTGGAGGGAACTTTGAAATCTTAAATGGGAACCCCTATTTTTTATTGCAGATTCGAATAGTACTTGAAAAAATATAAAACTTTTATTTGAAGAATTTTTTTCGATTTATGATAGATGGCGCTTCAGACACTAAAAATAAAACGAAAGTTTGAAGATAATGGAAGAACTCGAAATGAAGACTACAGATTAAAAAAATGTAGTGTTAATAAACTTTACCACCAATCCATATCCTCGGCGAGGAGAAATAATAATTTAGATCTACTTTTAGCGTTACCCAGGAAAAACGACGTGGACGTAGTAGATTATTGTTCCCTCGGGGTGCTTTATTTCCGTGAGTCCCCTCGCCTCTCACGATGGTTTTGATTTTATTTTATTATATCAAGTTTTCAAACTGAAATCCATTTTCTTTCATGCAATAATTTAACCTCAAGTAAAAAATATCTAAAACTTCGTCTTATATCTGGCGTAATAAGATCTATCTGACCGACGATGCGATTTCGAAGTTCCTCTAAATCATTAGGTTTCGTGGCATACACGTTATCCTTAAGGTATCCCCATAAAAAAAAGATTTGCAAGCTTCGCTTGCTTGATACTTATGTTATTTTTCCTCATACCGAAACTCGAAATGGCCTTTCAAGGGCCAATGCTAAAAACTTTGTTTTATGTTCCCGAAAGAATTTTCGCAAAGCGAAAGAAACACGCGAAGCGAGGAAAGATATTTTTCGAACCCTAGGGTAAATAAACTCTACTTCGCGCTCGCTTAACAGGCCCGCGAAAGGTCATTTCGTGTGCAGGTATGAGGAAAAAAGTATTTAAACCAATACTTTCTATATTTTTAAGTACTTAAACCAAATATTTTATTATTATTTTACTTACACATTTTCAGAACTTTTATCATTTTTAACTTGAAAGTTGTTTTTATACATGATCGCATCATATTTTATCTTTTTATAGATAATAGATAGCTTCTGAAAACATGTATGCCACCTACATTAATTTTTTTCATTGGTAAATAGGTAATATTCCCTACGGTCCTCATCATATATCTATTGTCATAAAAATGAAATATATATGTTCATATATAATTTAATAATTTCAAATATAGGCATGTATGTTTTTTCTTAATACATGTATGGCCATATACGGCCATATATGTTTAATATATGGTAATAATTGATTTCAATATAAAGAAATTATTAAATCCATTTATGGCTAGAATATTATATCAATTATTGCCACATATTAACTATAAATGGCCATATATGAAATAAGAAAAACATTGTTAAAACGTATATGAACCTTATATGTTTCACTTATACTGGGGTAACGTATTCTTTTAGGCAACAAGTAAGTATTTCTTCTATATTTTTAAATATTGAGTATATTTTACTTCAATACTGAGAAAATATTGAGTAAAATTTATAAACAAAATAATTTGTGTGGTTTTGATATTACAAAATATATTACAAAATAATTGTGTTTTGATATTTACAAAATAACTTAATTATAAAATAAGTATTTTATCATTCATGGTAAAAATTTATAATTGTTGAACGTTAAACATTGCGTAAATATTTTTTCAATATTTGTACAATATATACCAATATTTATTATGTTTATATTTAAATTTAATAAATATTCAAATGTATGTTTTTTATATATGGAAAACATATTGTATGCTATTAAGGTTATAGGGAAGTCGTATAAAATTGTTTCAATTATTTCTACACTTAAAAAATTGTAATCAACACACACTGAGAAAAAAGTAATAGTAAAATTGAAAACAATTTATATCTATTTGAGGATATCTCTGAAGGGTGAAAGAATTTACTATTAAAAATAGTAAAAATGATAATTATCAAAGCAATTTGTAGTACCTTTCTACTAATATTTACTACGTGACTTTTAAATTTTACTATTATTAACAGTAGAAATAATTACTTTTCCAATATATCCTCAAATTGATACAAAAAATTGTAATTTGTGATATATCTTTTTTCTCAGTGGAGATGATAAAGAACGGGCGAGCTCAATTTTTAGTCAATGGGTTTTTTTCGGCTTGATTCCAAACAAAATAACACTATATTGCAATCAAAGCCGTGATATTTAATATTTTTTTCCGTCTGAGATGTTGTCGTAATTCGTTAAATCCAAATCCTTATATATCAAAATTATTGATGTTTGTGATGACGTATACAATCGACCAATCGCGTAGAAGATAAGAAAAGGTATTTTCCCTATGCAGAGCTCATTTTTAGCCAAGCTCAGAATTCGCAAGGGCGAATGTAATCGCGCGTGAAATTTCCTTATACCGTAATTTGCGGGATTCAGCTACACAGGGAATAAGTTACTGTTTCCTGATTGGCAAATAACGGTACCTGCAGGTGGCTGGAAAATGAGGAGGTCCATTTGAAATCGTACACTAATATATAGTTATACACACTGACTGCCATGCAAAAAGTTTACAGCCAATTCAACTGAGAATTATGAGTTGTCTGTGGTAATAATTTTGTAATTAACTTTATCTCATTGTATGTTATTTGGCCGGGGATGCGAATCGTCTTTTAGTCTTTAATTCACTACCTTCCTATTCGAATAAAAATTGTGAGAATTAAGAGGAGAACTGACGCAATGCAATCACGTCAAGAACGTGGGACAAACGTCACTTTCATTGTACTGAAATTTGCCCAAGTAGAAATGAAATTATGCATTCCATAAACACATATGGGGCCCCAATATGGCTGAAACGTGAAACACTTGACCAATGGATTCCTGATTTGAGCCGTATAAGGGTTTAACCAGATATACACATTTGAACATGTAATATGGATTCCAAAGTTGGCCCAAGTAAGGTAAACTAATTGGGTACTGATAGAGAACGTAAAGTTCGGAACCTGTGAGGCACCAATCGAATTTCCATTTTCCATTCATAAGTACAAAAAATGATTACTGGTTAAACGCTTATCAAGTATTCTACTACAGAAAGGACAATTCTATTAATATTACTCGTTATGAAATTAATTTTCATAAGGTTACATTAAAAGTAATAATTATTTATTTAACAAAATTAGCATTTCATACGAATTCATAACACTTTTTTTTAATTAAAATATAACA
Organism: Leptoteleia sp. ZL-2020; assembly: GCA_022817305.1. Classification (NCBI taxonomy): domain Eukaryota; kingdom Metazoa; phylum Arthropoda; class Insecta; order Hymenoptera; family Scelionidae; genus Leptoteleia; species Leptoteleia sp. ZL-2020. Next base: position 9,689 of record JABFPN010007593.1, read on the forward strand.
ATACATAATGAAGTTTCCTTTTAACTTCAATAACATTCATAACTAAAAAGTTTTCAGGTAAGCTTCTTAATATTTCATAACTGATTTTTAAATGAAAAATAGGTTTTTGTAAACATTTTTTTCTGTATCAATTCATAAGTGAAATTTCACTTCTGAATCGTTATGGCAATTTGAATCAGGGATAAAAATAAAAATTTTTATTACAAATATGTAATCAAAATAAGTTAATTATCTATTACATCAAATACTTTTTGGGAGTAAAAATGTAATAGTTTATTACATAAATTTCATTAGGATACAACATTTTTACAAAAAAAAATTCCATTCATTAACCCTGTAGTGCCGAAGTATGTTTTACACTATTCAAAAATTTTTTTTTCATTGTAATTATATTTAAAATTGTTTGCTAACTTGGACCTGTTGGTGAAAATTCATTAAAAATGTAAGAAATCAT
>JABFPN010007594.1:0-10139 GCA_022817305.1 Leptoteleia sp. ZL-2020
CCTTTTTAATATCCAATTATATTAATTTAAACAAAACTTAATAATTTTCAATTTTTATTATGTTACTTTTTTAATTTTTAAATAAAATATGAAATTTTTAACAAATAATTTTCATTCCAATGAAAAAAAAAATTATAATAATAATTTTTCAAAAACACACTAGATTCTGGACAGGAACTAGCTTAAAAATCTAGTTAAGTTTTAGATAGTTTTTCGATGGAAAAATGTGGAATAGTTTTTTGACTGTACAAACTATCCGAATTTGACTGGTAAGAACCTAGCTAGGCTCTACACAGTCATATAATGCTGCAGTATTTATGGGCCAGAATCTGGACAGTATCTTGTCAGATTTGACTAGGCCAGTTGAACTGGTCAAAGTCTAGTCTAATTTTTACTTGGGTAGTGAACATAAAAAGAATTCGCTAAAATTGCCAACAAGTTTGTGGCTTCTTTTAGAGACTGGCCATCGATTGTCGCCACAAAGTGGGAGTAAGAGGAATGCTGCGGAAGTCGATGTTGTCAAAAGGACGATCTATAAATGTTTTGAAAATATAAAAACCGCCGCGAAGGGTGGAAGGAAAAAAGGACGGGGAAAAACGGGACGCCGTGACTTGGTCGGTGTACGGTGGATGGACGCCGGTTAACCGTGGCCGATTAGCCTGATGTCGCATTAATGCGAATGGAAGGCGCGCGCGGATAATCCGTACGCGCCGGCCGGCCGGCCGGCGACCACTAGCTCACCTTATGAGCCGCGAGGCTCATCCGCATTCCGAGATGAACGTTCCTTCTTTCGTTCCATCGTTCCTTCGTTAGAAGCCGTACACCTTTCGCCGCCGTCGCCACCGTCGTCGTCGTCGTCGCCGTCGTCATCATCGTTCTTTTTCCTTGTTCTCCACTCAAGTTTTCCCTGGTCGATGGATCCCCTTCGTGACCGACCATAGCTGCGTCATTGGCTGGCAATGACGACCGCTCGGAAAGTCCAAACGAATAAAAACACCGGAACGCAGAGAGAAGAAAGAAAACGTGCAAAATTACTCATCCGGAAAAGGGATCGGTTGGCACAACCGAATACTACCGCAATACCGAACCAGAATTACCCTAATGAAGGGGTAAGAATAAATGTTCCTCAAAAAATATAGGGAGAAACAAAACCAACAAACAATGAATCTAAATTTTAGATATGAAAAGTTTCTTTAAAATATTTCACAATCGAAAATTGCTATCCACGATATTTATCACTTATTAACTATTTTCGTTGAATAATGACTCACTTCAATAAAAAGGGTCACAAGCTCGATTCATAATTATCGACTGTTTAATTCAATCCCGCCGTTCCGATCTATTCATAAATCTCTTTTTATGGAATCAAAGAAATCGAGGAAGTATTTATATAATACGTAATTGATACACGTCGTTAATGATTGTAACACGCTCATTAAGGTTAGACGGTGTATTAGAACGGGATAAAAATGTGCTGTACAAATCGCCGCGCCTAACAAAAAGTCGCCTAATGAACGTTAGAGTTGACGTGGAAATGGAAACAAGTGGCACGATACAGTAATCACGGAACGCGCGAGGGAAAAAAAAGGAATAAGACGTCGCGGGAGGGCGGGGTGGGGGAGGGGCAAAGTCAATAAAAGATGCGCGCGAAGTGAGGCCAGAAAGAAGGATGCGCCGCGCGACGAAAACTGCTGCACGGGGAAAAAGTGACAATGGCGTCGCGCATGCGCATTACGTAATGGGCGCAAACGCGCTCGATTTTGATAGGGAGTTCAATCGTCCGGCTGCATCGCGTTGTGCAATCGAGAACGTGCATTTGCACGTGTTTTAAGCCCCGTACCGTTACTCGCTCCTGTGGAATGTTTTCTATCTATACATATGCACGTATATAATATAATAGCTATGCAAAATACGACGCGGTGTTTGATAGACCGATCTGTCGAAGATGAGAAACGCCGATTCGCTCGATCCGTTCATTCGAGGGAATTAATTTCAAATTCATCCTCGTTTTATCATTAAACAAAACGATTTTCGTAGTTTTTCTTTAAATTATAAATATCGCTTGCATAGTTTATAGAAAACAATCCTGTTCTACGTCCAAGAGATTTTATTAGTATTTAAATTATTCTGATATTTTGGAAAAAGTAAATGTTTTTGCTATAAATAATAGTAAAATTTTCAAGATAAAAACGGGGTTTCGAATATTCATCGGAATAAGAATTCAAATGATATTTTTATATTCAAATTCCATAAAAATATATTATAAATCAAAAGATGACACGCTTTAATAAACTTACACGTCCAGTTAGTCTTAATTTATAGTAAAACGTTATCGCGATTTAAAATAAAAATTATATAATTTAAATTTAGAAAAGAACCAGTAGAATTTTCCACGCGGATTTATAACACATCGGGGCAATCATTCATAAAAAAGTACGATTTATTAGTGACTGGAGGCCGGTTGCCGAAATTTGTGATCAATCATAATTTCGCATCTTAAATAATCTTTAATTCGACATTCCAAAAAAATATGAATGGATTAAAAAGCGCGCCAGACATTTATAAATATTCATAAAAAGGCATTATCGACAGCGCCGCGTGGTGCTTTATTTTGACACTTTGTAACATGTCTTGCGCGCAAAGCCGCGCGCAAAGCCGAGCGCAATTCACAATCGTAATCTCGATACGCTGAATTTACTTCCTGAAGCGTCGTATAATATAAAGTATGGCAATTGCAGATTCGCACACGCAGCCATTATGTAACAGACGCATTATCGTGTAATGCCGAGAACCAAAAGTAAATCGAAATGTCAAACAAAAATGGCTCGCCGTCCAATAAATTTTTTTTTTCCACTTTTTTTCCAATTAAAGACTACTTTAATCTTTTACAATATGCAAATTGATCTGTAAACGATCATTGCATTAAAATTCTAAGTCAAATGGTGCAAGTAGGACATCGTACACGAAAATAAAGGATTTAATAAAAATTTCTTGCTAATAAAGTGGACATATAATTGAAAAAAATTGAAATGTCACTATCTGATGTTAGTAAACAGTATCGGCAACTTGAGAGCTATTGTCTATTTTAAAACAATTTATAAACAATGACCATGCTTTGCTAACTTAAGATAGTAATTTTCCAATTTTTTTTAAGTATATGATCCAATTACCAACATTCTTAATCATTTTTATTACATCTTTTCTACGTATATTCTTCAATTGTTTCATCCAGTAACAATTATAAAAACAATGGTTCGTCTTTAAAAAACAATAATTAATAGCTTGCAGGAAAAATCAGGAAAAGAAACGGATTAAATGCCTTTAATAACGATGACGCGAATATTTCTTTTCGAATGACATACAATCTGACCTTCCAAATAATAATAGGTTAGCTAAAAATATTCTGAATGTCATTGCAAACAATCCATTGGATAAATGTTGTTTATTACACTAAAAATGACCGTATTAACTTAGTAATAACATATATGACATATAACGTAAAATACATGCATGGAAATCAAGTATGGAATAAACAACTAAATTTATATTTAAATTAGAATATTTTATGAATAATAACCTCCTTCCTTGTTCCTTAAATGACATACACTACATGGTTGAATTATCCACACAAATTTATCTAACCCTCAACACAGTGAAATCGAAGTAGTTTTCGTTGACATAATGAGGTTATGTTCAGTCCCTCTTAGATAATTGTATGGTTGAATCAGCCACACAGTTTATGTAACATTTAAATATTAATTTTATTTTATTTAATATGTGCGCCCTTCTGCAAATAACATAAATTCTTACTAAATTAGTTGAAAATTGATAGATAAGCTCATTCATTTACCAAAGCAAATACTCTTTTTTCCATGTGGCAAGTTAAAATTAATTTGTGATATGAAACAGAAATTTCAGAAGATGAAATAAGAAATGAAATGTTAAATGTCAACATTTGAATGGGTTTGTCAAAATCAACACGATCTCTAAATCGAAATAAGGGTCTTTTCTCGCAAGGGCTCCTCAACGAAGCGGATACAGCATCAGCAGCAGCAGCAGCAGCAGCAGCAGGGTCGATTACTTTTTAATTGGGCCCATTCTGGCCGGGTCGGAATCCGGCTGATTTTCGTGCAGTACCGTTAGGCGGCATCGCAAATCGGTCGAAAAGACTCGAGGATGACGGCGATTGGCGGCGGGGCGCATTATGGGATATTTTTCGCGCTTGCGCTGATTACAACGTATCTCGCGCTGTTAAAAGTGGCCGGAGCGGAGGCTGCGGAGTCGCATTAGATAGCGGTGCAACGACCGCGCGGGGCAAATAACGCGAGTGCGCTCGCGAGCGTTACATTTTACACTTGCACTTTGTTGAGCCGATCGAAAGTACATCAGTCGGGATAAGCAATTTGCTCTCTCTCGCTTTCAGCCGCTCCACTCGCGGTTATCTTTTTCAGCTTCCACTCGCCGGCCGTAAAAGCCGCGCCATTTTTTCCTACGCAACCACCGCCATTTTCATACTTTTCCGCCTCTGATCGCAAAAACGCTCAAATTTACGACGCCCGCCACTTTTTCCCCAACTTTATTCGACTTGGCTAAAAAATTGCAACTTACTTGTTTTATCGACAATTCTTTTCATCTTTTATTTTTTTTTTTTTTTTATTTTTATTTCTATTTATTATTATTATTTTGTTCGCTTTATTTCCTTTTGAATTTATCCTCTTTTTCCGGCACCAAAAGTTTGCCAAGTATTATAGTAAATTGGAGCCAATTTTTTCTTTTGAAAATCCATATAATCGAATAATTCACTTTGTTGCTACATGATATTCATATTTAGCACAAATATGCGCGCATTTTATTTATTGTAAATATTTATCAAGTATCTTCAATTTAATTATACAAAAAATATAAAGCATTCATTTGAGTAAATCATTATTTTGACAGGGCGTTTTAAATTATAATAAAATGTTCTATTGAAATCTATTACAAAAACATAAAAATAAACTAATGATATAAATTCCATGTTATTTATCGTTTGTTAATAAGAGGGATATCGTCGTAATAGAAATATTTTAAGCGGAAAATCTTGTAATTATTGAAATTATTCCTCCAAACTTGAAATTACCATTTTGAGTGTAGAATATTCGAATTGGTCATATAATTGTTGGAATAATTTGATGGTTAACGTTAAAGTATAAGTTTAAAGAGACGCGCGCTCTTTGAAATCGAATAAGCATAATGGTATAAAGCAAACAGATTATCTGTAACATTAACAATTGTGTCATGCGTTCGACTTCAAAGGGGCTTCCGCTTTGATCATTGCACCACGTATTTTTGTTCGGCACTGGTCATTAGTCGGTCGTATCTTTAACACGCGGCGCAAGATTGCGATAAACAATAGGTTATTTGAGGCTCATTATTGAACCGTATCTGTCGCTTCGTATTAATTACTTGTTTATCACGAGCAGGCCGTGGAAAAAACACGGGCTTTGCGAAACGCGAGGCGCCGTGAGGCGCACATGAAAAGCACACTCGAGTTTCATCCGTAACTCCGCGCGCGGTCATGCTTAATTACTCGAGCGAGACGAGTGTCGTGACAACCGGAAGTCCGTGCCGAATGGCGCCGGCAACTTCATCCACCTTATTGTTGTTACACCTCCCTATATATAATGCGTATCGCTGCACATTTACGCCAGCTCGCCATCAACCTCGCGACAATTAACCTCGCTAATTAAACGTCCAATTATTACCCTAAACTTAATCTAATAAATTGCATTATAATACAATTAGCCCAACATTTTTTATACCTTCAGTATAATAAAAGGCCCTGAACCATTTCCGTCTAAAAATTTAAAACATAATAAATGTTCCTTCTGCGTTATTCATCTACGTTCTTCCTGGCAAATGTTTTTTTCCTTAAAATAAGATACTCGATGTTAAATTATTTTCAAAGAATTCATGTTTGTTATAAGTGTCGAGGACGAAGTGGCGTCATATTGTTGGGTTCAAGACGACTCGAGATCATCAAAATGGCGCAACTTTTCGCGACGCTCGTTTTCTTTCCTTTTTTCTTTTTCTTTTTTTTTTTTTGTTTCAATTTAAAAATCGCACAGCGGGTCTCATTGACGCGCTCGCCAGTCATCGCGTAGCCCCACCTTTTTTTTTTTTTCTCCGCCGTCACTTATTTTGTTGTCCGGCTCTTGTCTCTTTGCATTACGTAGCATGCACAATGAGTGTCTTTGTCATCGTATACGCATCTATTATGCACCGCGCGCCTTTTTACGATGAGGACCTTCGAGCCTCCGCTACATTCCTTTTTTTATCCTTTTCCGCGCAGCGATATAACTAGAAATCATGCATGCATGTATGCACGCGCGGTTACATGCGACGGAGTAACTGCGACTTTTTGCTTATTTACACGTTACGTGTATTTTTGATATCACCACAACAATTGTGCGTAACCTTACCCCTCGGTAGCGAAATTCCCTTCGTGTGCCCCATACTTTCATCAAGAATAAAATGATATCCAAGAAGTGAATACGCTTTTACTAATAATAATAGGAAAAATGATAACCGTAAAAGCAATTATTAGTATTTATTAATTAAAAGTTAATGTATAATTTTTAAATTTTACCATCATTTACGCGTAAAATTATTCACTTTTCCAATGTATCCTTAAATCGTCCTCAAATTCTTAAATATACTACTTATGATATTTCTTTGTTCTCGGTGCATATCAATCTGTTTTTAAATTCCATTTCTCTCTCTTTCTCTCTCTCTCTCTCTCTCCTTCTTTTAACGGTGCTTATTTTCACATTTAATCATATTATATCAGGAGGAATGAAGCCAAGCGAAAGAGAATAAAACAAACTAATTCGATCCTTTGATTGTGCGAAATCAACAATTTTGTGTTTGTGCATTCCAAGCGTCCGAAAGATAAAACAGAAACTTTTTCTCCAACTTTATCTAACCGAAAACAAGGTCTTTTTACAATGGTTTCTAGGAACCTTCCGATAAGTACTTCGGTATACCAACCGCTCGGAAAGAAAAATAACCGTCGTAATTTAAATCATATATCAATTACTTTCCGAGTGTTCGTCATAATCAGCATAATTCGTGCGTGGTCTGCACATTTCGAGTGATTAATCGCGCCAAGAGTTCAAGGCAACCAGAGCCGTTTATTAATTTACTGCCACGTAAAGGTGAATGTCAAAATTTCCTCCGCTTCTCGTGAAAAACCTTTGTAAAGACATCTTCCGGTTCCATTATTTTTCACTCTATTCTACGTAAAAACGATTTCCACACAGTTATATAGATGCTGATTGTGTGAATACTGAGCTGAAACTCAATCAACGCCATCTGTATTAACGGAATATAATGAAACGTATGTACATTTATTCGGGCAATTGTTATACTCATAAATATAAATTACCATTAGTTGTAGAGTTAAATTCAAATCAATGATAGAAGCGTCTTTAATTTAAACTGAGAACGTAATTTTCAAACAACAATGCGTACAGGTGAACAATGTTTGCATTAAATTTATAGTAATTGTATATTAATATGAAATTTGAATACGAAAACCTTGAAATTAATCGTACAGTTACATTAAAAATCTTGTTCTTAATCTGGACTTAAAGATTTTGAAATTTTAATGTTTGTACGTTGAATTCAATGTTTCCGCGTGCTTGAAATAAACTTCCTGTGCTTGAATTTGGTAACGCTCTTAACTGTATAAACATAATTGAAGAAATATTTGAGTACGCATACCAACTCTGTTGTTTTTTACCTTCTCATTTTTACCATCAATTTTTCTATCTTCACTTCTAAAACTCGTTCTATTTACATTAAAATTTTCCTTTTAAATGTAAATATTTGTAACGGTCCACAATAGCGTAATCCGTGGGATATTATTTTTAAATTTCCACAATTCTGTTCAAATATCTTATTAATTAGCATAACCAAGATCAAACACCAGCCATGCATCGTTTTCATATCATTTCAAGAATGCCGGCATTAAATTCACATATACGTATTATTGTTGTCGTCATTATTACCATCATCATTATATCCATAACTACACTGAGAAAAAAATTGGGATAAAAATTATTATACTAAATGTAAAAGTGGGGACAAATTACAATTCTTGGCATATTTAAAATACAATTTAAAAGAGATTATCAGTATTGTACAAGTTACTATGATAGAGTATAATAAAAATGTTCATTTTTCTTATAACCTCTTTTAAACTGTACACTGAGAAAAATGAAATAGTATATTTATCAATAAATTCTGGGGTATTGAACCTATATGTACTCTGTAGGTGTAACTGTAATAATTTATGGGAAAACTAAGTATATGTAATGCATACAGTTCTATAAACATAGAATACTATATAATGTGTATAGAAAACATTCCCAAAAATTATAAGTGATACACATACAAAGAACGTATAGGTTCAGTATTCCAGGATTTATTGCTAAATATGCTATTTATTTTTCTCGGTGTATATTAACTAAGACAAGAAGAAGTCATTTGTCCCCATTTTTACATTTAGTATAATAATTTTTATCCCAACTTTTTTCTCAGTGTATTCATACCTTTTTCCGTGAATCAAACTATTTCCATGGTTAACAATCAATTATTTTCAAATGGAAAACTCTGTGAAATTTCATTTTTCTGAAAATTTCCCGCCAAATGAACGTTTCAATATAAACGTTCGCCTGATTTGAATAAAGGTTGAAGTCGTTACAACGAAACAGCAAAGATGGCAGATCGAGGTGGCGCTCACGCGCATATAAATCGACAGCGAGAATTTAAAATTGGATACGAAACGAGTGGCGAAGAAGCGTGGTCAAAGGGGGCGCCACTTTTTGGCGCCTTGGCCGTAGAGAAGTGGCCGTAGGGAATAACGTTGCGAGCAAAACTTTGTTCGATGAAGCGAAAAGGCGCGATCAGCGTTCCGTTGCCGCAGCGCATCGATCAATTAAAATCAGTCCGTCGCGTTTCCCTCGACAATGCGTGTTCGTTTGCCTCCTCGTTTTCGCGGGATCCGAGGTCATTCGTCAATGTCCGCCAATTCGCGGACTTCTTTATTTATTCGCCGTACTCTCGCCGGCCATTTCCTGAAATATTCATCATCCGTTTACGTATGAAAACGCGTCAATGTTCACGGGATCGTTACCCCATAGCATCGCAATGAGTTCAACTTGAAATAGGTTTTTGTCAATGACCATTGAAAGTTTAAATTCGATAAAATTAAATATTTTTAATTGTGAAAAATAACACCTCAATTCCTTTATTAATATGGAAAATTTTCGAATTATTTTGGCAACGTTTCGAAATTGACTCTGGAAATTAACCTAATTCCTTTTAGGTCATTTTTTCATTTCGTTTCAATTTGAAATTTATCACACGCAAACATTGGGAATTACATTAATTCCCCAGGACTAAAGAACACGATAATGCTAAATTTAGGACAAAAAGACAACGGGTACAAATTGTTACATCAAAGGGTTCTCACTGAGACCAGTCCTGGCCTCACCCTCATTGAAGATCCGCGTGTTTATTTCAAGTCGAACACGCGCTTGGTGCAAATGGACCAAAATAATAGTCAAATAAGAAATGGTTTACAAGTAATCTAAATGCTTACCGCATACCCTGCGAAGATTAATTTGTAACAGAACAAAACTTGATAATTGTAGATCAGCAAAGTGCCGTTTTATTTACGTTATCTTTCTTGGGTGATGTCGAGCGAGAAATTTCAATTTGTCAGTCACATTTCAAATATCCTTGACATTTTCTTTTCTAACATTGTTTTATTTCATGTACATTGTATTTAACATTTTTCACACAAATAAGTCTACACTGATAGAAATATATGCATGGCACGAGTATACACATGCTTAACCTAGGTATATTATATACACTGAGAGAAATATATGGGTATATTTTACTAAGTGTTTTCGTAAAGTTGTGATATATTATCTTTCTTTTAAATAAATACTAATATTATTTCATATATTACACTGAGAGAAATATATGAGTATATTTTACTAAGTGTTTTCGTAAAGTTGTGATATATTATCTTTCTTTTAAATAAATACTAATATTATTTCATATATTACGAATTCATATATTACGAA
>JABFPN010007595.1:0-10138 GCA_022817305.1 Leptoteleia sp. ZL-2020
GAATTATTTTTTCCCCTAAAATGGGTAAAAATTAAACCAAATTGACTTCTAAGTCCATGCTACTATAAATTAGGGCAGAATCTTTGTATAAATTAGGTGAATTACTCCTACATTTTTCTTTCCGTGTACTAGTTCTCATCGAAAATTTTTTTCCGTGTAGGAAATCAGTGATGATATTGTCACACTTAGCATTTTTGGAAAACAAATTTCATATTATACAAATAAATACCTGAACAGTGCTTCTAAAAGTTTTAAAAATTACAACGTTAGTTGTACTGTTCAGAAATTTATTTATATAATATGAAATTTGTTTTCTAAAAATGCTAAATGCGACATTATCATCACTGATTTCCTATATAAGTTGCAATTTATCCAACGGTATTTCTCTCCGTGCGGGTAACCATGCCGACGCCACAGACGGGCCCGATTTGAAACCGGGTGTACTCTGGTTTGTGATAAAATCAGCGGCTAGATCCTGAACACCTAGTTATCAAATTATCTTTTTCCGCAGTAATCTTCCTGTTAACCGTCCTTTACCCATTTTCCTGTCCCCATTCCCTTTCCCCCCTTATTTACAATATTCTATTTTAAAATTTATAAATTTATTATAAGTTAAAAATAAGAAAAAAGCTACTAATGATCTGAATATTAAATCAGAAAGCTTATACCGACCAAAAAAAAAAAAAAAAAAATAAATAAAAGTAGAAGAAGAAGGCATATACACGAAGAGAAATATCGAAGATTTTTCACACGGGATAGTGTCATTCGAAAATAGCATGTTAATTACGTACTAATTCAGTATAAATTTTATGCCTTATTAGTTCCGAAAGGTTTATTCAAAAAACGTTTACTGTGTAGGCTAATTTAGATTGAATTATGTTTTTATTGCAGCACCACCTTACTATATTAGCATGGCACTTTGTTGTGCTAATATTGTTCGATGTTCATGCAAAAATGGTAAGAGAGTCGAGCGATTGCGTTGAAGAATGTTTTGACGGTTTTGACAGTTCTGATATACCTAACCCATAATGGTTAAAAGTTATAATACAATGCAATTCAATGTTTTTATTATTAAAATTAATGAAACATATGCAAATGTACTAAAAACAATTCAAATAAATTAAAAATACATGTAATAATTTTAATTTTAATAATTTAATTTTAAACCGATTAAAAACGAAAAAGCTTTGATTCTTAAAATCATTTCAAATAATCCCTTGCTTTAATACGCCACTATTAAATTAAATAAAATACTTGCTCAAACACGAAGTATAATTGTCAAAATACGGAAAGCTCGAGTCTCATGCGAACCCAAGTAAAAATTTCACTAGGCAAACTCTAGTTTAGACAAGTAACTCGCAAGGCTTACACGAGTTGCTCTTGTTTAGATAAAACTTAAGAGTAACTAGAGACAATCTGGCACGATCAAACTAGACCAGAGATCTCATATGTATTTCTAGTCTGGATTTTTGTAAGTTTAACTTTTCAAATTCTAGACTTATTTAACTTTAATATTAGTTAGATAAAACCTAAGAGTAACGAGAGAGGACCTTGTACGGATAAACTAAACTGCAGAAAACATTTGAATTCGAGTAAACATTCTACGGTGGCGCTTTAAACATTATCTCGCCATTACTCATTAAAGATTGCACAACATTGTACACAAAGAAAAAAAATTATTATAACATTTCAAAAGGTGACCACAAAATTTTTTATAATTTTACATAAAAATGAATAAAAGTGAGACAACGAAAGTGCGAGTGAAAAAATATCGTAAAATGAGAAAAATATATTTTCATTTCATTTCATTTATTTTTTTTTCACAACTTTCAACCAAATCTAGTATACAATTACGAGTAAACTCCAAGTTCGCTCACAAGCGCCTTGTGAGTTACGGTAGCCAGCGCCTTACAGTTTACTGCGTTACATATCCTACGAGTTTCTTACTAGTTGTCCCTACGAGGCACTTTCAATGAAAATAGTTAAACTCATTAGCGCCGTGAGATTTACTAGACGAATTTTTTACTTGGGAAATTAGTACAAACGTCGTGCGATTTTCACTGAATAAAGTTTTACGATTTTCGCACGACGGTAAGGCATTCGATATTAGCGTGGCAACACTGCTTTTTAAGCACGTGAATGGAACTTTTATCGTACAATGTTTCATACCTTTTTAGTATTGCAGTCTACCAGGAAAAAATAGGTTGAACGCGTGAATATTGAGCATACATTTTGTGCAATCATTGCACGGAAAATTTTCATGCGAAGAAGGCACGTAACTTTGCGCGAGTTAGCTACATTTTTCTCTCCATATACATGTTTCATGTATCGTATATGTAAAGTGTATTCATTCCATAAGAAAATTGTTAAGACGGTATGAATGTAAAAAATGAGTATGGTCCGCTAAGGGTTAATGTACTTAAGCCATAATTTACAATGTACAACATACAATTTTCTATAATCTTAGATGACCACTACTATGACTATTAATCTGAGAGAAAAAAATATTAATTTTTAATGAAAGTTTACTACTTTGGCATTATACTTGCAAAATATCATTATATGGCAAACTAAATAATGAAAATTTATTAAATAAGTTTATTAAGAATGGTAATTGCATATAGTTTTGTACAATTTTACATTCTGTTTTATGAACGGCATAGGTTAGAGACACTGAATAGTGACACCTAATGGACAAAACATGTAATAAACAGTTTGACAAAAATTAAAATTCAGATTTTTAGTTTGTTTCTGTATCTTATAAAAAGAAGGTGTTATCATTAGTTTATGGATAAATTGTTCGTTATAAAGAGTCATCACATGAGGTTGAACATATCTCGACAAGATAACATTCAAATATTGACGATGTTGAATCAGCATCATATATTTTTGTTCGTTCAAATTTTGAGCCGAATAAGTGTCATTTGAGGCAATTTTCCAATTACTTGATTAATTGAAAGAAATCTGTAGCTGAAGCACATCGACTGCCCGTAGCTATAACAACATTCAATATGACAATGCTGCTGTAAGTAAGAGAAATTGTCGTGAGTGCCGAAGAAAATGTTTAAGAACGGCGAATTTGATGTCTATGTCAAAGAACGTAATCACTGTACAAAATCGTGGAATCGGAAGTATTATGGGATGAAGATTCAATCCAAACTTACACTCTCTTGTGTAATTGACACTCTCATTGAGAATGTCAATTTTTTATTAAAAACTGCGGGAATCTATTCGTACTCTTAATAGATCAAATTATATTAATTAAAAGAAAGGTGATAACATAACTATTATTGTATTCAAAATATAAATAAATAAATGTATCTACACAACACGGTATACCTTATATATAAGTAATATGAAATAATGATATGAGAAACACGGATCATTATGCGATGTGTTAATTTCTTTTATAAGTTATTGGTCCAATATAACGTTAATTCAGTTTTGTATTTGGTTTATAAAAAGAAATTCCATTTTACGTACTACAGCAGAACCATATATTTACATAGAAAAATATATTGACATGAAGTACAAAATCGGTTTAATAAAACGTTTTTTTTAAATAAGGGAGATAGTAAATTGGTTTATTTTCCGAGAAGAATTTTCCTGGTGGCACCAATACTTTGTCCGGATTGGGTAGCGCCCTTGTTTGAGCCCGCTTGGAGACCAATCACAGACTCGCCAGCTCTCAATTGCTCTTCAGTAAACTCGCGCTTGCATTCTTCAGACGGTTTAGGTCCCAAATATGGTCCTTTCCATTCGGGGTGTCTGTAAGTCTGAAAGAACACATATAATTAGTCAATTTTCCCCCCGTCTGGCAACATTCCACATTTCATAATGACTTAGATGTGTCATACTTGAGATGCTAAAAGTGATACGTAATATATGAACGTAGCGCGAATAAATATGACAGTTTTACAACAGTGTCACCCTGTGTTTCTATATTTGCGTGGAAAAACCTCGAGAAAATGAATAGTTAAGAACTCAAACACTCAAATTGTGAAATAGACTCATCAAGTTTGGATTCGCTTGATGAGTCCACTTTATAAATTTAGATATTTTTACAAATGATTCGCAGTTCCTAAAACGGATTCCTAAATTTATTTTGTTATTATCCTCGGCAGTTTCAACCTTCAAATATATTAATGCTAAACGCTGAAAGCTTTAAATTTATAATTATTGTTGTAAAAACTGGGATGAGCTTACATTTTACTGTTTTATATGCATTTCTGTACATGTAATCTGAACAGAAACAGTACCTAAGGTTATAAGCTTTGTAACCTTAATTTATTATTTTATCCAACAAAAGGTTCCGATTATTGTAGTGATTTATGAGTCTGTGATAACTTAATAGTGCGAGTTTGGTATGAATTATATTTATTTAACAATTTTGTTATAACATATACACCGATAAAAATTAAACTAGCCAGATTTCCTGACAACAAGGAGTTTAGTAATTATTACCGAAGCCTGATAACACTGACCAAAAATGTAATTACTATAAGCATAAAATTTATTTTTCATGAACAGTGGCCAAGATTTATCGTCAATGAAACCAAATTTTTTTTCTGAACATTACATTTTATGATATACATATTTCGGTGAAATTTTTAATTAATTCAAATAAAATATAAATGCAAACTGAATATAATAAATTAATTGTGATGTTTGTGAACCGAAAATACATAACAAGACAATAATAAATAGCATTTGCGTAGATTTTTTGCAATCATTTTTATTTTACCTTCAAATAATTTCTTAAAATATTTCTTAACACTTTATTCATTAGTTACCTTTATTCTATACGTAAACATTTCAATAGTAATTTTAAACAATTATAAAAAAAAATGTAGAACAAAATATGAATATAGATAATAATTATTTTTAATAACCTAAATGCATACGATGCAAAAAGAAATTAAAAAGTAATTAATTTCATATTATACATTTATGAAGTAGACATCAACATTGGTAAAAAAAAATAAACGCACTGAATTTTGTTTGGCCATTACTTAAATAATTTTTCACGATTCAATAAATAAAGATATTTGCACTGGGAAAAATGCGATAAATTAAAGTACGATTTGTATTAGTAAACCGAATGCATAAGGCATTCACTCGTGTTTTATTCTAACATTATGAAGTATTTTACGAAAAATCGTGCGACATTTTTGCGTTAACGCTTATAATCAATGAAAACAATAATTTCACAATCTGTAACGTACAACTAAACTTTAAATACTTAAAGAGGGCTAGGTAAATAAAACTGACTCGTGTCTAAGTGGTTAAGTTTTACACGTTCTACACATTCTATACATTAGAACAATTGCAATTTCAATTCAATTCTCTTTTTCGAAGAAAAAAAAACATGAGAAAAATATGACAGAAAAAATCTCTGTTCCTAACTGTGATTCATATGTAAATCCGTTTCTTTCAATCAAAATTACTGTTTTTTAAAAGCAAAGAAAAGTTTCAAATGTTATATTTATAAATGAAACAGAAATTTTTTCTTTTAAAAGGCTAATTTTTACTAAAAACAGATATACACATGAAACACAGTTAAACACAGTAATTTTTTCTGACAAAGTTTTCTGAGTGAATGGATGCTTACGGGAGCGTATGATTCCGGAATCGACTCCGGAATCGTGTGTTCTAAAACAAAGATTGATTTTTTCAATATTTCACATTTAGTAACCTAGACCAACTTAGCTATTATTTTAAATCAGGAGAATGCATCACTTGGTCAACAATATTATTTGAAGGCAGACAAATTGTTGAATAAATTAAATTCTTTTTCATTATAATGAAAATACATGAGTTTTAGAACACATGATTCCGGAATCAATTCCAGTATTACGCGCTCCCGTAAGCACTCTATGTTACAATAGTCGTATATATTCTGAGTATATTCCTGTTAATGTGTGATACAATATTTTTCTAAATGTCATATCAGAAACTAATATAATTTCTAATTATATTTTCAATTATTCTTTATTCTTCTAAGTTTTTATATTCTATTAAATGCCACATAAATATTTCACGTCGGCGTTGTTGTACAGTATCGTAATTTTATTGTAACTTTTTTCTACGTGTTTTACTTTGGGAATATTGCACTGAAAAAAATCATTAAGAATTACCGTGTTTGAACCTTAAAGCGGAGCCGTTTGTACAATATAGAGAAAATTACCATGCCAGTACAGTAAAAATTATCGTGTTTGTAATTACCTTGGTGTACAATGCCATAATTTTTATTCTGCTGGCATAGTAATTTTTCCTATATTATACAAACGGCTTCACTTTAAGGTTTCAGCATGGTAATTTTTAATGGTTTTTTTTTCAGTTTGTATAAAAACTTTACTGTAAAAGTAAATTTAACAATCTAATACTTGAATAAAAATGTGAAAAATAAATAACATAATTTCATAAAAATAAATTACATGTAATAGTATATTGCGCAAGTGAGCAAAGTTGACGTTTGTATAAATAAGTGGGAGGTTATGTACGAGGCGATGCCGAGAGAAAATGTCACACGAGGGAGCTATCGTCAATTATGCACATGATGTACACGAAATTTTACCCAACGTGCAAATAAAGTGACGGTTTACATTTCTATTCAGGATAGTTTTTAAATGCATAAGTGTTTTGAATTTGGCGTTTTGTGCATTATAATACAACTATGATATGCCACATATTGCAAAGTACAAAGTATTCACGTGTCAGTTTTTTTCGTCTGAAATAGATTATTTTGTGCACGCTTTGTGTACGTTAAACGCCGCTTTACTTGCAAGTGTTAGGAAAAATTTAATATTATTTTTTTAGTTTTTCTCGTTTTCGTAGTTTGTTTGTCTTTCATATTAAAGAATATGTGTTAAATTGCTCAGGAGTTTCAGAAAATAAAATTGGTTTCTGCCAATAATCTTAAAATCAATAGCTTAATTCTACGAAATTGTTAATATTTTCTGAATATATCATAATATAAGCAACAATTTTGATTTCTCGATGGTTTACTAATAGGTGAGCAGCATAGTTTTCGCGAAGGCAAATCTACCACTACCAATTTTGTGTTGTTTAACAATTATCTTTTTCGTCATCTTGACAACGGTTCTCAAGTAGACGTAATAATTTACACTAATTTCTCGAAAGCTTTTGACAGGGTAAGTCATTCTGCTCTCATTAGTAAATTATCGCATATAGGTCTTTCTGGCTCCTATTTGAACTGGATATCATCGTATTTGGTTGATAGACCAAATAGATACACAGCGAGAATAAATGATAGTACTTCAGCTAACTATATTGGTACGTCGGGTGTACCGCAGGGTTCTCATTTGGGACCCTTACTATTTTATATTTTCTTTAACGATTCACAAAAGAATTTTCATTTTTGTAAATCCTTATTATATGCAAATGATCTAAAAATATTTCACACAGTTGGTGACCTTGATGACACGACTAATATACAGAATGATCATTAGGAGCTACATGATTGGTGCTTGCTAAATAGATTATTTTTAAACGTCCCTAAATGCAGTATTATGCGCTGCTCCCGCAGACAACGAAAAATTAACTTTAATTATAACATCGGCGGCGAAGAAATTCCGTTTTCTGTGGATCGCAAGGACTTGTGTGTTCGTTACACTGATAATGGCTCCTTTAGCCTTCATATTCATGATGTTGTCTCGAAATCATTGAAAACTTTGGGATTTGTAAATAGAAATAGTACCATGTTTAATTTACCACGCACTTATAAACTGTTATATACATCGTTAGTTCGACCTATATTGGTGTATGCTTCACCAGTTTGGTCTCTGTCAACTGGATATGATATTTATCTTATCGAAATAGTTCAGCATAAATTTCTTTGTAATTTTACGTATAACTCAGGTCGTACTATTAATATGCGTAATCATGATTACACTAGTAACATATCATTCTCAGGTCTGCTTTCCCTTCGTGATATATTTGCAGATCTGCTATTACTGTATCATATACTAAATTATTCCGTTCAATCTGTAGCATTACATAATGAAATTGAATTCCAAGTTCCCACAAGAGTAATTAGACATCCCGTTTTATTTAAAACTAAATTTTATCGAACTAACTTGGCGTTATCTAATACTGTTCAACGAATATTGAGAACTGCTAACAACATGCAACTAAACCTATCTGATTTCACAAAAATCAGATCACAATTTGTAAGTTTGCTATTTAACAGTTTGTGATATTTTGGAAAAAAAGAAAAAAAATTGAAATGTTAGAGCCTTCAAAATATTTAGCTGATTTTAAAGCTAATTTTATTTTATATTCACTATTATAAAGGGTATATACCCGTTTTTGTTAAATAAATAAATAAATATCATTAGTGTGTAGTTGTGTGAACAGCTCTTACTTATCTTAGATTATTATTAATTATTTCGTACTTCCTTAATATTTTAAAGTTTCCTTTAAATATATTATTTATCAATATAATGCGTATAAATTGAAATTTTAAAATGAAAATTTCTTATTTTAAACCATAGAAATACGGCTTCATTCTAAGTAAACAGCTATTAACGAAAATTATACTTAATGTAATATATGTAATAAATTTACAATTTTTATATTTAAATATAGTTAGAAACAAGATTTGGTAAGTATAACTGTACCTTCTGGTAATTTCTTTTTATTTATTGTTGTAATATATAATTACACTGAAAAAAATATAACAAAAAAATCTCTGTTTTTATCTTTGTTTTAGATACATGTTAATAACTGAATACATATTACTGTTTTCAAAAGCAAAGACACCAATTTTAAATGCTATATGGTCATACTTAAAGCAAAAATGTTTTATTTTAAGAAACAGTAATTTAACTGAAAACCTGGCACGTATATGAAAAAGGGTTAAAAGTAGTAATATTATCTGTCATATTTTTTCCTGGTATATATTAAGTAAATGTATATTTAGAGTTATGCTTAACATTTTATTTAATTTGGTATACAAGATTTGTTTGGATATGAATGTAAGTTTTTTTCAACTGTGTACGCAGATAACGAATAGCCAAAAAATTGCCAAATGGTTTTTACAGTAATTTTACAAATCTCTCTCTACCTCATGTTCAAAAAATATATTATTTATTTAAAACCACAGCGTAACATTCACTGGATTCGAAAAAAAAAATTAAAATACATTGACGACAAGATAAATAAAAATCGGCATTTGACAACTTACTAAATTGATTACAGAAAAATAACTCATGTCTTGTACACCCAGCGTCTGTGAATCGTTCCATAACTAAAATCGCTAGTTCTAAGATTTAAGTTGGTAACGTGTTCAGATGTTTGGTAATGTGAACCCACCGAAACATTGAGTGTGACAATGCGTAAGATAAACTTAAATAAAAAAGATATTTAAAAGTTACTTAATAATTTAATTAAATTAAAAAGGTAAAATTAATCAAGAAGTAAATAATTATAAAGAGAAATATTTAATAAATAATTAATTATATATATATATATATTTTACTTGTAATTTATTAACATATATAATATAATAAATGTAATATTAAAAGTTATTCAAGTAATAATTGTAACTGCTTATCTTAATTTGTCAAGAATTTGTTAAAATATCCCTAGTAAAATTTTTTCGTGGCATGCCACATTAGTGGTATGGTCCTCATGTGGATATCACATATACAGCCCTACCTAGGTTTGCCATATCAGGGCCATATAAGGTCCCTATTAGGAAAACATGAGAGAGGGTATCATCACAAGGGTCCGATCGGGTTTCCATGTCGGGGCCAACCATAGGGTGTAACGCATGGCATCGATGTGGTCCTGATGAGGCACACCAACAATTCAGTTGCCAAAATGGCATGCCACTTCGGGCCAGATAGGGATACATTCACGATTTCGTACTTTTTTGTCATGGTTAAAATTCAGAAATCCTAACAGGTCATGATGTGAATTCCAGTCAGTAGCCATATTAAAAAAATGTGTAATTTCATTCGTTTGCCATAACAGAGCCCGGATTGCATTTATTTAAATTCATTACATTAATTATAAAATCTGACACATATGCGCACAAACACAATACAAGAGAATTTGCGTTACTTTACTTTCAGTTTAATAAGTGCCATTGTTTGGTGTATTCAAGTAGCCA
>JABFPN010007596.1:0-10137 GCA_022817305.1 Leptoteleia sp. ZL-2020
TTTACTGACGGTTGTCAATTCATTGGCAGTCCTTATAAATACGATATATAATGTGTAAACAAAATTTAATTAATCAAAAAATGTTTATTATTAAACATTAAAATAAAATCTTATTAAGTAAGGAGTAATTTATATTTACTTATTCCCATTTTCTAAACAACTGTTTAAAAGATAAAAAATTGTTACTAAATAAATATGCTCATAAAATTATGATTCATCATTATTTATTCAAAATATTTTAATAAAAAAAATTAAATTATTAATATTATTAAATAATAATCTTGTACATATTATTTTATTTATGTTAAAAAAGAAAAAATCTCCTTTCCGTCATATGTAATAATGGCCAAGTACAGTTTTGTTCGCTAATATGTACTGTCACAATACATTATACCAACGGTTATTCGTCAGTACTGTGCCAGATCTTAGCCGATTGTCACCACTGGGATATTACCGACTTTTCTACATGGGAAGGGGGTATGAATGAATTATGGAAAACTTGCTGAGATAAAGCAATGTCGTTCAAAGTACGTTTATTAATAGAATATAAGACGTTCTATAGAAACCAATCAAACAAATATAAATAAACCAAGAAAAGATTAATGTTTAGAAAACTTCCACGTTATCTTATTTTTAACCTTTATAAACTTGTTACGAACTTTTACCTTTAATGAACGTTCTATAAACCAACTTTTACGTGGGCGTAAAATATTTCATTGAATGTACGATATGTTTAAATTTATCCCACTGACACTTCAGGTAATGAACGTTACATGTCCCTTTGCCAAAGTCCAAACTTCCTTCGGAATCGATATTAATAAATTTATTTATGGTACTTTTTAAGTCTAATACTTTGCTCTTCAGTGTATATAGATCCCAGAAACATTGCAAAGATTTATGAAAAACCATAAATGAATGTTCGTATTCTTTTAGGGGGTCGTTTGTTTTTCTTCGTTACAAATGTTGAATTTGATTCTTTGGACGCGTCGATATCGTTTTGCGCGCGAGGTGCCGTGAAATATTTCATCTGAAGTCGATAAATACGGACAACAAAAATTCGTTCTCAATGGAACGAAGAACAGACTGAAGGTGGGGTCGGGGGAGGGGGGCGTGTGCAGGTCACGCGAGACGATATTTCGAGGATTATTCTCTCTCAGTCACATCACAAACTGCCGTGACAAATCGCCCCATACATTACGAGACAAGTCCTTCTTCTGCAGCCACTCCGCTCGGCGCATATATCACACCGATACGTTATTGTCTTCAAGTATCCCTTCATATCAAAGAATTACAATATACTTCCAAATAAATAACTCGATGGACAAGAAGCGGACTGTATTTAATATTTTACTTTCCACGGCAAATCTCGACGGATTGATTTAAGCAATTGAACACGAGGGTAGTCGGCTTTTCGAACTTTTAACATTATTTCTTGGATAAGGAAAATTGTAAAATCATACGTTTTTCGTGACGAATTTGTTTGTTTTACAGAGAAATGAATGCAAATTTTCATTCTTTTATAAACTATATGATTGAATGATTACAATATAAAAAGAAACATTTTTATTTTTTATAACGTACATCAAAGGTCATATGTCAAGCATTATGTCAGAAATTAAAAAATGGTTTAAAAATAGCGCAATTTTACAGTTTAATCTAGCTTGCTTATGTTTTTGAAGTTCACTATGAATTTAGAAAAGAGTATTTATAAAATTCTTTTTATGACATATGGTAATATTAAATAGCATAGTACATTTAAATAAAACAGCTAGTTATTTATTTTTATGTTTTTATGACAGTTTTCAGTTATATATACTGCATTATAATAAAATCAAATATGCTTCATGCTGTAAAAATAATATAAATACAGAGCTAGTTTATTATACAATTTATTCTTAAAATTACTCAGAAAAATTTATACAGCCCATTTATAAAGCAACAAATATATTTATAAGTAATTAAAAATGATACAAATGAAACGAGTAAAAAATTTTACTTCTGAACGTTTTTATACTGAAACAAAAATAGAATGAAGAATAATATATAAATCTCGAATAAATGACAATAGTACTTTGGAGTGTTATTTATAATATATATTACTTAAAAATATATACTGTTAATTGATAAATAGAATTTAATTTACTCCTATCAATTCTGGCTTAAAAAAAATTAATAACAGGAAGAGAATGATTACGCGGATAACAATTATACGAATGGAATATGGACGTTTCACTGGCTAGGGCCCAGTTACTACACGGAGAGAAAAGATTAATAAAATTTACTAACATTCTTAGTAAACTGGTTATATATTGGCAAAACTTGAAAAATTACTATCTTAAGTTAGTAAAACTTATCAATTTGTTGAAAATGATTCTTAGAAAGCTGACACTTTTTACTAACTTGGGATAGTAATTTTTCAATTCTTGCAAGTATGTGACCAGTTTACCAACAATGTCAGTCATTTTTATTAATCTTTTCTCTCCGTGTAATAGCAATCTAATTCCAATATTTAAAGATTTACCCTTTCTGGTTGTATATCCCAAATTGTATAAACTTACTGAAAATCAGTCAATCCTACCGAAAATCACTAGTCCAAAAAGTATTATATTATATTTATCATACAAAAATGTATCAACAATAAATAACCGCAACTTCCATATATTATAATGAAGGATGGATAAAACAGTTGGCTTGATAAAACGAAATTTGTCGAAACTTGAAAATTCACTCGATGACAAACGATTATTCGCGACGAGCAGCCTTGGATACCTAATTATCGCGCCATAACCCTCGCCCGAGATCGTTTACCCGACGATACGGCGCATTTTATCACGAGAAAGAAACATTTTCCTGGCCGTTAAGCAAATACAGCCGGGTAAAATTCAACGGCCAGCCAGTACGGGACGGAAAAGTGGCGAAAATTGTAGCGAGATGTTTAGCGGCCGCTTCAAAAATCGCTCTCGTTGGAGCGCGAGAACCTTTCGGCAAATTGCGCCGGTGTACATTATATGTCTTGCTCTCATCTTTCCCTCCGTCCGGCGAATCTGGCCGGAAAAAGCGTTCCGCCAATAAACCGCAATTCCCGCGATCTTTCGACAGCGGACAAACATTGGAATGCGTGTACTCTAATTCATACCACTTAGCGTAATGCTCCATTCCCAGGGTTGCATTTTTCCGCACAAGGGGGATCCACTCGTGCAAATGCTTTTGTGTTTATTGTGCGTCTAACGGTATAAAATAATAAAAAAAAAAAAATAAAGGAAAAAGGAAAAAAAAAGAGTAGCAAGATACAGAATGGCAAAAGTGGGATGAATGTTAGCGTCGGCAGGAAAAGTCTTTAAAAGGATCGCCGAGAGGGTAGACGGGGTCGTCCGGGGAAATAGGTGAATGAGTATGTGAGTACATATTTGTGTAGTTAGAAGCACTCCCGCTTTCCCGCTCCCGTTCCGATGAATAAATTGATGGATGGCCCCGGTGGTCGAAGGCGAAAACCACTTCCCCCCCCTCCCCGCTCGCTGATATTTCAATCGAAGAATCATCCGATCGTTTTTGATCGAAAAAGATACTTTCCAAAGAGTTCTCGCGCTTTGGAAAGTCGCGCGAATATACTTCCATTCGAATAAATTCGAATTTCTAAACATAGACACGGTGTGTCGACCGATTGATTATTCCGAGGGCGAGAATCGCTAATCAACGTCAAAAATTGCCAAAGTTAATGAACGAACATTCTGCCGGTCGCCAATTCCGTTCGTTCATGATTTCTCTTAAATACATCCGAAAAATTGGTGTGTCGTTTTGAATTTAATTCAGAAGTCGTGTTGGAGGAGTGGCACAATTTAAGAAGTCAATCGGACAGTCTATTCGCGGAAAACAAATTTTCTACTTTTATTGATGAATGTAACCCGAGGGAGTCAATCAATTGTGAACATTATCGAGGTTTTAGAAGACAGTTTTATATATATGTATACGTATATAAAAGCGGCACTTCAATCACGCGATTATCAAAACTTGTCGAGCAATCGCGAAAGCTTAATTTTAATTTAAGACACATCTGTTTAAGTGATGCCGATAAATCTAGAAGCCGAAAAGAAGGTCAGAATTGCCATTCTTCAATGGAAGGCCATAATTGAAAGAAATACGAAAAAAACAACTTCGTCATTGGTAGAGGAATTTATTCGATTGAAGAAGATGGTTATATTTAGATGAAAGTTTTTGGGATGAATGAACTAAACGTGTGTGCAATCATTCGCTAAATTGTTCCACTTTACAATAAACCATTGCAACCACGACGATCCACATTTTCACAACTAAACGGCGACCATTAGCTCACAATTAACGATTGTTTAAATTGGCCTGTTAGCTATCATTTATCCTCATACGCCGGCCAATCGCTATTCAAGACCGTTTCATTAAATCATTGATTATGACCAGTCAATAATCTGTTTACTATCACCTCACGAATTCGACCTCTCACGAGCGACCTGCAGCCATTCATCTCTTTAGTGTCATTATATCACTCTTCGTCACTGTATACTCAGAACAGCGAGACAGATATACAATTAAGTAAAACGTTCTTATAAGGAATTATACGAACAGACAAATTATACTCAGATAATTAATTATTAATAGTTACTACCACATTTTCTAATGACTCTGGGATTTATAGCATTTATTATAATAAGTTGAATGTTTTTCAATATCAAAATTTAACTTGAACGAACCAAGAATATTTTACAATGTAACACTTATTTTAGTGTTTTATGTTCCAGTAACATTACTTCAAATTTAAAATAGGTTATGACAAATTTAAGGTAACCCTTCAATAACGTCACTAGAACATTTTACATGACGTAACATTAAGATTGCATTAACACGAGTTTCTTGTATTTTCTATACTTTTATAAAATTATATAATTAGTTTCGTTTAATAATGAGTTGGCTAAGCTATATTTTTATACACTTGCGACACATTAATAATCTTGCATGAACATCGGTTCATTTAAAGCTTTTCGCCATTTAATCGTCTCTCGCGCCCGGTATTCGCATCTTAATTGCCACATAATTAATATATTGAATTCGTTTGATTGATTGTCCCGAGATACACGCGCCGTCAATCAAAGCGAAAAATGAATGAACTGAACGTTGGTAGTGACGATTTATCTCGCTGTGCAGGCAACCTCGTAGCCACTTAGTATCAGTTAATATATTATTTATCGTTACGGTCGTATCGTGAGTAATTAACTAGACTACAATATAGTCTTTTTTTTTTAAAGGCTATAAAGATTTCCCTGTACGTACACCGGTTATGTACACGGAATTAAAAATACGCGAATTAACATATAACATATGAAATGAATAAATTTGTATGAAATGTACATTTATTATTTCATACATCAAAATGAAAAGTGCTCTAGAAGAATAAATATTGATTAAATGATATAAAGCGTACAATAATTTTACGAATTAATTAATGCCTTTAAAGATCAAACACACTGAATAGGTCAACTATAAAACAAAGCGGATTTTAAACATAATCAATTCGATTTAATTATTGGTGAATTTTTGTGCACAACTTTTGTTCGGTTTATTCTTGAAAGTAGAATATTTTTCATAAAATATTTATCGTGTATAGCATACAATATTTATTAATTTCTTAATGTAAACTAAATTGAAATATTTATAAATAAACTATAAATTTATTTATAATACGTTAATAAAAATAAGACGTTAAAAAACATCTTTTAAGTAAAGTACACTGGCAAAATGATTCTTCGCATTAAGAGAATACAATATTGTAATATGCATTTTTGCTAATTCCATCATAATTGAACTGTGAATAATTAAAAATAGACTGATAAAAAGCTAATACGATTAATTATGTTTTAATAATTTGTATATCAAACTGACGATATATCGAAAAAATGATTATTTATACTATTAATAGTAAAATAATTTTAATAATAAAATTTTAATTGCTCGTATTACTTTTTTTCCCAGTACACGATTAAATTGAAATTATAATATCATTTTCGTAGAAGCTGACGAAACCTGAACATTGTTCTGACAACGTATGTTAAGCGAAGAAACATCTAACAAAAAAATACTCCACATTCAGAAAAGTTTAATTGCTTATCAAAACCAGAAAGAAACAAATGAATGAAAATGGATCTGTCAATGTAATATAATTATTAGAACCATTTCAGTTTCCGGAAAGGAATGCTGTACAAAAAGCATCAAATATATTACGTTCCACTTAAACAAAATAAAATCAATCAAAGGGAAAAAAATGCAAAAAAAAACTTAAAAAAAATATGTATAGCTACCCATCCAGGTAACTTGCCTGACTGTTGCAGTTTCACGTTACCAGTACCTCACATATTAAAAAACGTCTTTTAAATAACTCAGAAAATTTAAATACGCAACTAATTTCAGATGCTAACGAGCACTGAAGTATTCAAATATACTACACTATAATTACATTAAGAACCGAATACAATTATTAAAATTACTCATACATTTAAATTAACAAAAGCAGTTAGTTATGACCTCTGATAATTAATCAATTGTTTCTCCTAATCTGGTCATTATTTCCCCTCAACACACGCTCATTTTAAAGCGAAGAACGATCCCCCCCCCCCCCCCCAATTGTCACGGTTTTGAGTCGCCAGTCGTTGGCATAAAATATATTACTCAATCCCGTTAACAAATCATTTTTATCGCCGACTCTTGTTCGCGTTTAATTACAAAAATCGCCAAAGAAATCGTCGATCGCATCGAAATTCAGCGGAGAGCGTTTTTGCAGCGCGCGCGCGCGGACTTTTGATTAAACGAAGGGAGGGAGGCCGCGAAAATAACTTTATTTGTCGTAATCAATTCCGAGTTGTTCCGCGAGCGCTCGCCTAATAAATCGTCCGGGGTTTATTGCGAAAAGTTGGATGATGAAAATTACGCGCGTTAAAATACCCGGCGATGCATCATCGGACGGCCGCTTTTTTCAACCCAACGTCCTTTTTCTTTGCGCTCCCAGTGTGGAATTAGCTTTGACGAGTAAAGATAAATGCATGCATGCATGCATGCGGAGCAAAACGACGCTACCATTACGGCAAACAGAAAAAGCTCCTTAAAGAATTCACCAACTTGCTCGCTAAAGTTTCTTTTTCGCTCCATTCTTCCCCCCCCCCCTCTTCTTCTTCTTCTTCTTCTACTTCTTCATTTGTTTGCTTTTATCAAGATTATTATTACTATTTCTCTTCTTTTCTTCATTACTATTTCAGATTCGACATGTATTACCTCATTTTACTTGGTTGAAATAACTTCTGAATGAAAAAGTAATTCTAATTATTCTCTATCCAGTCATATTTGTAAATGTAAATACGGATATCGTAAAAGTGAACTTTTTTAATAAACGCTGTATTTCTTCCGTAAAAGAATTTGGTTAATTTTATCCCCGTCCAACATTAGCATACTTGTATTTACTTAAATAGACACAAGAGAGAGAGAGAGAGAGAAAGCGCGCGTTTCATAGAAAATATAAAACGTCCATTTTTCTTTTAATGCTCCGAAATGTAGAGTAAAGCATTCGGCACTAAAATTATTTTGGGTGTAAAGTTTGAATGGCTAATACCGGAAGCAGTTACGTCTATCTTTATCTATCGCCTCGGCGGCGCGTTGGCCCGGCCGAATAAAGTGGCGTCGACGTTCTCAGAGGGGCGCGACAATTTGCGAACTGTTGAGCCGATGGGAAGAGGAAACGCGTATCTGCGTATTAAATTACGTCATAAATTCAGGGATCAAGGCAATGTAACGGGACGATAAAACTCAACGCCGCTCGTATCAACAACTATTATTTTCATTCATAGAATCATCTTTATTCAAAGTAAATAGTCCGCGGAGCCTCGGAGTGAGAGGGTGGGGAAAAAAAGAAAAAAAAAGAAAAAAGAAAAAAAAAAAAAGAAGAAGCTTTTCACAAGCGGGCGTAAAAACGTAAAATGTGTCCGAGGCCGAGAGACGACGGTGGACAGAGAGACCATGTGTTGAACGTCACGCGTTAGTGAACAACGCCACTCTGACCGAGGCGCAATACTAAAAGTGGACGAGCGCAACTAAAAGGCTAAAGAAAAGACAGAAGACGAAAAGGTCGTAAAGCCCGAGGAAATTGCGTAGACGAGCGAGCGCACCTCCTGATTATAGACCAAACGTTTTTTCACAAAGCAGCGCCTCTCGCTATTCGCTCGCATTCTTTTTCCTCCCTTTCCTTTTTTCATTATTTATCTTCTTCTTTTTTTCCTTTTCTTTTTTTTTCGCTCGCAAAGAATAACATCATTGAAGAAACCTGATGAATGCGCCGAGCAATTACGCGCTTTTTGTCGATAAGTTGATACGCTTTTTGTTCGCATTGACAAACGAAAATATAATTCGTTATTAATGCGTATTTTCATAAGGACGAGGCCATGTGTTGGTTTTCGGCATATTTCTTTTTCCTCTAATTATAGTCTGCTTGTCAAAAGTGTCAAGTTTTGTTTTTGCGCCAGGTCACTTTTTTTTCCCTTTCTTTTCTTTTAAGATGAGGAAAAGAAGATGACAGAGTTCAAATTTCAATTGCTTGGTCAGGAAAGATTTAAAGAAGTGAAATTTATAGTACATATATAGAATTAAGTATTAATACCATCCTTGATATTCTATGCCTATGTGAAACATAATTTTGTAAGTTAGGTTTTAATAATTAAGATTGCAGTTGAATTAGCTGGATATGCACCCTATTAACATACAAAGATTATCGTAATGTTCGTGACAAATTGATCCCTGGAATATGGCGAGGACATGCTGGTAATGTTCCGAAGTCATAAGCTAACAATTGAGCTTTTCTTCAACTGGGCATTGCGTCAAGTCCAATTTTGGTGGATCGCAGTGAAGCGTTGATCGGACAGTAAAAATGTTGGCCTGTATTATGAATGGACTCGATTTATATTGCTTAATGAGCTTAGGGAAATGATTTAAGGAGACGAGGTCGTGCAGCAGCAGCAACAGCAGCAGCAGCAGCAGCAGCAGCAGTCCCCTCGGCAACATGTGTCGAGTGCGGTGGCGTTTCTTTTGGCAGGGGCTTTTTCCTCGGGACAAGTGTTTCCGGTGGGTGCGTCATAGGCCGGCGTTATCAATGGCGGCGGCAGCCGAATAGTCGGGGCCAACCTGACGTGGAACGCGATCAGCGCTAAATTGAGTTAATGCTCGGCCGCATGTGCAGACTAGTCCTTTGTCCGCGCGCGTTACGCCACTGCTCCTATAACTTTATATATAGCAGCACCGAGGGAGGCGCCGCCGCGCGCCAACAAATCAACTCTCTCTCTCTCTCCCTCTCCCTCTCTCTCTCTCGCAAGCAAATCATCCGGCCGAAACTGCTGCTCTCCGCGGGGCTTTGATCGCCCGGCGAAAAAAGCGACAATTTTCACCTATCGTCCACTCTGGCCGTTGACCCGGCAAATCAATCAATCCGCGCCCAGAAAGCGCACGAAAACGCGAACCAACTCGACCACTCTGTTTTGACTGCACCGACTCGAAATTGAATGCGCAGTTTATCGGGCCATTAGCATCGGCTGCTCATAAAAACGGTGACGGATTTCCAGTCGAAACTTTTTGCCGCTTGACTATTCATTACCATAAATGTCACTTTCTAATTGAAATATTTGTATGAATAATGTTGCCGGCGATTTTCGATAATAGATGTCAGCCGGATTTTTGTTTCGTGGTAACGACTTGATAGAGGCGAGGAGTAGCTTTAATAAAATGATTAACAAGTCCGCAGGGCAGTTGGCAGTCGAAATAATGCCCGTGCGTTCCGTGATATCAAGTCCCTAGTAGAATCTAAACCAGGCATTCCTAGTTTCAGACTGGGCCCTAGCTAGAGATTTTAAGGCATACATTAATAAGGAACGCCCGACTAGGTAATAGTCTGACTCAATATTAAACTTCCTTAATAGGTATCTATCGATGTATTTCTAACTCGCTCGAGTCGGGCAACAACAGGGATTCTTTAACAAGGCTCTGTCAATGTAATCCTAACTCGCTCGAGTCGGGCAACAACAGAGCTTCCTTAATAAGGCTCTATCGATGTATTCCCAACTCGCTCGAGTCGGGCAACAA
>JABFPN010007597.1:0-10136 GCA_022817305.1 Leptoteleia sp. ZL-2020
TCAGTTATTTATGGTTACACAGCAAAACGGATATAGGAACATTTCCGCTGAAAACGGGAGAGAAATTTCGTTGAAACTGGGAGCACGTTGAAACTGGGAAGGTTGAAACTGGGAGCGTCGAGTGTAATTGTATACAGTTTAAGGCAGGTTACAACGGAAACAACCGAATAGAAATAACCAATGAAAATATACATGCGCTAAACACGTGCGCAATTGCGCCCCGCTGAAAATGGGAGCGTTTCCGGTCTCGATCTCGCTGAAAATGGGAGCGTCGAGTGTATTCATATTTTACTTTGTACACTAGAGACATCCAACAACAGCAGCAGTTGAACACAATTCAATGTCGCTGGTATTTGGTCGGTAACGTGAACCCAACCTCAAGATCATGTCATAAAAAAAATAATAATTTATATATGTATATATAAAATATAAGTTGGTATAATACGAAAATATTATAATTTTATTTAAACTATTATAAAAGCCGAAAATGAACGCTTTTATTAACCCTTTCGTGATTACTCTTTCATTATTTCGCATTATTTTTTATACTTTTCTGAACATGGGCGCATATCAAACACTTCGACGCTCTACGGCGGGAATCTGAAAATTTGAATTTTCACGAAAAATAATGATTAAATTGGTATTCGGCATTATTCGCGGGAACAATTCGCGCGCAAAATAATGGCAAGGTGGAAATCTTGCACCGATTACGATTACAACTAATCGCGATGCCAAAATGCCGCGCCTCTGCGAGCAGTGCCGATTACTCCCCCATGGCAAGGAGAAAGTACGATTTTCGCTTCAGTCTGAAAGTGGAATTGTCGGGAACAAAATGGTCGCCGCGCATTGACACGGGCTTGCGACTGTAAAAGTCTCCATTGCACTCGAAAATCGTCGCTGAGCCAACAATTACGCATTACTACTAAACGGCACGATTTTCGAGTGCTCTTTTGGTTGAACGGGGGGCGCGCGTATCATCCACTCGCATCAGCGACGACCACTTGAACGCATCGACGTTTCGCAGGCTTTGATCTTGCGTATTTACGGTTACTCGCGTACGTATGTGTCATGACAACTCGACAACTAGAGCCGCTGGATTCGTGCGTGCATTTGCCGAATATTTAACGCTGCGCCGTTTTCCAACGCCTTAGTTTTAATTGTGTTCGCCTTTTTGATACATCGATTAGTTTCTCCCCCCCCCCCCTTTTTTTTTTCTTATATCCTACGAACCGGATTCCACTCGTTGCTTTGCAGCAACAGGTTTACCATTAAATTCATATTAAATTTAATTGCGAATTTTCCAACGTTTACTACAGTTGTTGCGTTACGTATTGATATTTTTATTCAAGTATCGAAATCAATTTTCGCGCATATCTCTGCGAATTTTATTGTTCGGTGAAATTTTACAGTGCAATTTGAAGCGTCTCTTGTGGAAAAGTGCAAAATGGGGCCCTTGTGGAAAATAATGCTAAAAAATATTGAAAAATGCTGAAAAACTGCTAAAATTGGGAATTATCATCATTTTTCAGTATTTTCACCATTTTTTTGCATTCTTTTCTACAACAGGTCATTTTGAAATTGACAAACATTTATTTCAATATTTAATTGTTTATGTTGAAAAATGGACAGTTATTTGTTTTGAACATTTAGATTAATTTTTATTCTTTAATAATAGCTAAATATGTTATGTATATATATATTTTTCATTTATTTATTTGTCTTTCGATAATTTACTTTTGTACTTTATTTTATTCATTGTCATATTTTTTTAATATTTGTCGTATTTATAAATAATTGCTTGTCGTTCAATGTTATAGTTTAAATTTATTATTTAATGAAATGTTGTTTAAATATTGTTCTTATTCTAAACGAAATAATGCATTTTAATCTGTTTTAAATTGTGGCAATATTGATGCAATTACAAATATTTGAAAATTTAAAAATATCAACTTAACGTGCAATTTGCAATCCAATTAATTTTTTTGAATAAAACTTGATATAATTAATTGACACATTTAATAGAATATTGATTTTTGTTTACTTTCATAAGTCATGTAAAATTAATAAAACTATAAAATAAAAATTCATTTTTACATATATTATTCAGTCAAACGGAATTGTTATCGGGCATTATATAAATTACTTAAGAATTATTATTTGCATCTAATTAAAGATTGCAACAAATATATTAGCAATGTAATTTAAAGTGCAATTTTTTTACTGCGCTGTAGAATAAAATTTATTGATTACTTTAAATTAATTTAAATATTATAATGAATTGGAAAATATTTTGTGGTTCAGTAAGTAATATTCCGAACTATATTAATATATGTAGTGTAGTAAGCTTTCTAAGAATAATTGTCAACAAATTGATACGTTTTGTCGTCTCAAGATGTTAATTTTTCAAATATTTCAACTTCATAACCAATTTACTAATAATGTCAGTAATTTTTATTAGATCCCCTAATAAAAAAGAAACGTATATGGTTCATATATGGTCCATATCTGTTTTAACAATTTCATGTAAGGTGATAAGAAATTCGTATAAGCCTTGGTAGGAAGGGATATCGTACGAATATTTCCTACAAATATTTCCAAATAATATCTTTATGTCCAATCCCAGAAATATCAGTGATATATATTAGGACATTTAATCTCCCAGTAATATACTCTAAGAATATTTGTGGGACTGGACATAAAGATATTATTTGAAAACGTTCGTGGGATATCGTGCGATATCTCTTCTTACTATACAGGGTGGACGTACATGCCCTTTTATGGTCGATATATGGCATTAATTGATATAATATTGGAAATATAGAAATATAATTGATTTCCTTCTATGGAAATCAATTATTACCATATATCGACATGTATACCATATATGGCCGTGTATGAATTAAAAAGAAACATATACGTCCATAAATGAATTATTTATTTCCTTGCATGAAATTGTTAAAAGATATATGTTTCAGTTTTACTAGGGTCTTTTCTCTCCGTGTGCAAATTAAAAAAATAAAGCACTGATTGAGAAATAATATATTTGTTGTCCAACGCAGAATTAACTGAACGGTATAACAATGAAGCGGTTAAATGGAAAATATTAATTAAAGATTATGTTCGATGCGAAAGAAGAAACAAATTGCTTGCTCAGACATTCAGGAAACAGTTGTTAAAACAGAATCATTGGTCGTAAATATTTGGCGTGTCGCGCCTTTCAGACTCTACGTTATTATCAGTCAATTTAATTTCATACAAATCATACCGCGCGGCAAATAAATGAAATCAGCTGGCTCTTCGTAATTATTCCACAAAAGACTGATTGACAAGTAAATAAAGACTTTGGAATCGGTGTTAAATTTATTCATCGACGCGTATATACCTCTTGCCGGTGCTAATCTTCTTGCAAAACGATTTATCTGCAAGAACGGTCGATCCTTTCGCAACAAGTAAGAAATTGCTTCTTTTTTATGAATTTTAGGCAACTCCAAGTTCCGAGAAGGAAACCCGATTGAAATATGAGCGACGAAGAATTTAATTCGTGCGAAAGCCTGGCACTCCAATGGAAAATGCAACGATTGTTAACACTCGTAAATAAATGGAACCATTTTATTCTTTTATTATTAAACTTTTGTTTTATTAATATATACACTATATATAATAAACGAATAAAATTAAAAGCATTTTATAAATCTTTTTATTATTATTATTATTAATATACTTTGAGCTAATTAAGACTTTTGGTCGATAACTTTGTTACTAAAAATGTTGCATTTTTATGTTTTAGTTACGAGCGGTGCAACCGCATTGCACGGACACCGAGTGCTTCAGCATATCTAGACGTATGTTTCAATGTTTATGGTAACCTCACGAAAAATACCAAAGTCAAGATCGTAAATAAAAATATGACAAACTGTCTATGGGCCGATGAAAAGGAAATAACTTACATTACTGCTTTGTTACGTCGATTTAAGGATTCCCTTGTGGAAAAAAATGCTAAAAAATGCTTTTCGGTGCTTTTTAGGCATTCTTTTCTACAAGGGGGGCATATTGGAAAAAAGTGAATATTCATATATAAAATTATATTTAGACAAAATATGTAATATACGGATAAAAATAATGGTAGTAATTCATATGGTTGTTTACGATTTTAATTGGATTCGTGGTCAAAAGAATTGTATCAAAACTTCGTAACTAAGGGTGGAGGGGTTCGGTAAAATTTTAAATTTATAAAATAGTTGTACGCTATAGCAATTCTGTTTCTAATCAAAATCACGTTTACGTGATGTAGCATAAGTGACAGATTTTTATATATCTTTCTTGTATCAAAGTCTTATTTATAAACCTGTTTTGGCAGAATAAAGTGATAAAAAAAGATTCGCAATAAATACATCAATATTAAAGTTTCTATAAAGTGTAATAACTCGATTGGTTCTCTATTTGTTTTCTTACGTTTATTTTATTACATTATCAAAATAGGGAACAAACATTATAATAAGCGTATTATTACATTATATTTTCAGATGATACAAATTTTATTCGCAAACCCAGAATCTGTTATATAACATTGAAAGATAGTGTTGATTGTCAGCATGCAATGCCAATAAAATGCTAGCACTTGCCCACTATTATTCTTGTGTTATGGAATTACGCACAAATTTCAAACTCTATAACTCATTCAGCTAGAATAGGTGCTTCAGCACGTGTCACCTGAGAACGTGAACGTATAATTCACTAAACGTTATGTAAAATTTTAGTTCCAGGTCCCTCGGTAACATCCACACCGTACAACAATCAAGTAGATTTTCTAATGATATTTATGATCATAGGAGTGGCCACTTTATTGTACATGTTTAGACCATCTTCCATGCGAGCATCACAAACATCAACAAAGCTTCATGAAATAGCGGTGGGTGAAATTAAATGACGAACAAACTAAATTGTCTTTCAATTTGAATCCAATTCAAATTTCACATAACAAAAATATCCTTTACTCTGACGCAATGTTCAAAATAACATCAGAAGAGAAGTTTTATTTGGAATATTAAACAATAAAGACAATTGTTGATAAGTGTTAGTTTTTGGGTATGTTCAACAATTTGGGCATGCAAATATTTGGGGATATTTTTCACAACAAGTGCAAAGATAGTACTAATTTATTAAATTTGACAGTGAAGAATAGTAGAACTTTTGGCGCATATGTTGTGACAAAATGATCCATATTATCATTGTTTACTTGGTTTCTTTTTTAAGCTGTATGTGCTTTAATATAATCCAATGTCTATGAAATCAAATACATTATTAAATATGAAATAATTTTTTCAGAACTCCAATAATGATCCACCAGGTCCTCCACCAGCGACTAATTAAGAAACATTTTACAAAGATTTCTCAGATTTTAATACAGTTTTCACTGTGTCATCTTAGAAAAATTTTGACAACCCTGTCTTTCACAATATTAAAGCTCTGCGAGCTTATTAATACATATATATATATATATATATATATATAGCAATAAAGCTGCACTTACAATAATGTATGAATAATTAAGGGATTAATATCAATTTCACAGAAACAACATTTATGCGAAAAAAGTATATAAAAATTCAACGGTATCAGATTTCTAATTTATATTTTTGATTATAATTGAAGACTATCGAAGTTTGTTTATTGCAGTATTATATAAGTTGAATTTTAATGTACTTTGTGTTCATGTGGTAACACATTTCTAAAGTATACTTTCTTGTAGTGTAACTTGTGTGCAACAATTAGTGGTATTATTGATTCGATTAGTGAGAGGGACCAAATTGTTAGAGTATATAATACTGATTTTTAGATCAGTTTATTATTATTATTATTATTATTATTATTCTTTTAAACAGTATTGCGTTACGTAGTTGTATGTTAAAAATTAAAATTTAACATTCCATTAACTTTTTGTTTATGACAAGAATATTATAAAACTATTACATGTCTTATCATATATCAACACAATTTCTTATTAAAATAATTTGAATTTATATTTTTTAAGCTTTTATAGTTATGAATAATCAAACATTTGATTAAAAGCGTAAAAATTAAGTGCCTTAAAGGTTGCCAAAATAAGTTTTTGATATTTCAGTCTTGCACAATAGGGTTTCCCATGAAAAGTATTGTATAAATTTTTGGATTTTTTAATATAAATAAAAGTGTAAGATTTCTAAACAAACAATTCACATTGTTTGAAAGATATATTTTTTAAATTATACATAAGCCTGTTAATAAAGCTGATATCTATGTTCAGAAAAAGAAAAACGCTATTAAAAATTGTGAAGCTTTAATGTACGATACGAGTTATTTCAAATTTGAAGAATTATATACGATGAACAAAATTAATTGTTCGGCACAAATTACTGAAATAAGTAAATATCTTTTCACAACACTTGCATCGAAAATATTCATTTCCATCCATGTAGTGTTTCGAAAAGCAGTATTTTTTATATACTTGTGAGAATTATTATTGAACCGACATTCGATGTCGTTGGTGTGTATACTCGCAATAGCTCTTTATAAATTCCTACGAACGATACTTTTCTGCTTACCGAACAGACACTATTCATAAAATATTGATGTATTTTAATTTTAAATCATATACTGTCAGCATCCAGATGTTATTTTACATAATAAACGTTTGATTCTCAATTTTTGTGTAGAGTGCTTTTATTCATGACAAAATTTCTTCGCTTTCAAAAAATAAATATATTCTAAATCAATTTCAATCATTTTGTATGATTCTATTTTTATCCAATTTTTGGACAGAATAAAAATTTAACATGATTTAATTTAATGTTATTTATTTAAAATTGTATTTAGTCGTTTTTCAAATTGTAAGAGAGTGCATCATAATTTATTTAAAATTAATCGTTATTCGAAATGGAGCTTCTATATTGCAGGGGTACATAAATAATTGTATATCTTTCTTTTAAATTTTTTAATGTAGTAGATCATTGTATATAATCTATCTGTAACAATTTCTCAATACACACGCTAATTATATTCAAACAAAGAATGTTGCAAATTGTCTTACTGTGGAGCATTTATATTCTTAGAACACATTTGGATTAAAGTAAATAACCCTCGTTTAGGCCATGTAGGTTGAAATACATTATCCATTAATAGTATTATATTACATATCGAGAAAATAAATGAGCATTAGTTGTTAGTCTGTTGAAAATTACTATTAAGTTAATTATTAAAAATTTTAACCTTTGGCTCCGCTAAAAGTATTACATTTCGAGTTGTATATATTTCTATTTGTCATAACAATAAAACATACCTAAACCATGTATAAATTTAAACATATGAAAATATAAACAAATATTAATCAAAAATACATCTGAACGTGTATATAGGAATGCGAAAAATAATGCGGTCAATATTGGCCGGTCTCTAATTGTAACTAATCATGGCCTAAATCAGAGATGTTTACCTTATATAATGATTTTCTATTTAGCTTATATAGTAATTATTATTAAGGATTGTTTATAAGTCAAACTATGATGAAAAGATATTTAAATAAAGTGAATTAATGTAAATGGTATATCTTACGATCACTTAGTGTCTATTGCTTTTAAAAAAATAGCACGATTACTTACAAATATACAAATGAGCATTGTGTTTCTTTATCGATTGAAGTGATATCAAAGATCATTATTATCACTTGCAGGATATTTTGTCGTTAAATATCCTTTCGTGCATTTTTTTGTACAATTCAGAAATACATATTTACATGTACATTATAATTTTTCTATATTATAGATATTTAAAAAACAATCAAAAAATTGAAAAAAAAACAAAATGTAAATAATATATTTATTAACAAATCATTTATGCAAAAACTAATTTTGCTCTCATTCTTTATTGATTTCAGCCAGCTTGGTGCGCACTTTTTGAATTAATCCAGTCATCTGCTTAAATTTACCTGTCGCATCAGGTAAGTTTTCAAAATATATAACGTCACAAATATCCTTTGAGAAGTTTTCGGACGAAGGTAATTTGTTGAATGGCGAAGCACTCTTGAGAATTGGAGTTCCTAAGTTGATAGATTTAACATTGCCACGATTGGATACAGGCGTGTTTCCTTTATTTTTATTTTGCGGCGTAATATCGGCCCCGGGTGGTGGCATATCTGTCCCAGTCAACGACGAACTGTCGACAGAAATGTTACTTTTGCAAGGATTCTCCAAGTTGGATTGCGAACTCGAATCCTCCAATTCGGCTAGTATATGCTTTTTCGCGTACTCTAGATCAGAAAGAGATGGCGATTCTCCACGCGAAGATGGCGCAGTACTCTCCTCTTGCTGTAAATTCATTTATACAATTGTTTAAGTATTTGTCTTTTAATCAGGTAAAGAATTTGTTAGTTTTTAATCAATTAGAATCTCTTTGTATCAATGAAAATATCATTTTTTAATATACACTTGCAATTTTTATGCATAATTTCAAAAGAAATAAATTATCGATTACAAATGACATTTGATTACTATACCGTAGATTCAGGAGACATCGTTTCTTGTCCATCAGAATCTTCTAATGGAAGTTGAGGTTGTTCTGGTGGTTCTGCTGCTGCCTTTGTCTCTTCTTTTGGCAAAGGTGGTATAAACAGACCATTGACAGACACTGTCTCTATTGTAATTTCTGGGATAATATAATAGTAATTGTTAAAAAAAATTATTTCTTTGTGAAGAAAAGCCATTGTTTTTGCTTTCTCCGTTAGATGTATGAAATAAATTTTAAAATACGATTAGAGATACAAATTATTTACCATTATCAAGAATTTCTATATCCATTTCACTTGGCTCAACAGTAGCGTCTGTAGATATTACGGCACAGGTCTTTAATTTTTTCCTTTTATATCCTTCGTCCACTTTTTTGTCTCTCAATTGATTTAACATCAAAGATTTACTGTTTCTTATTTGAATATCAGTACCCCAGTAATTTTTATGTACCTGTCAATTGAAATGATAATTAAATGTAGTAATCATAGTTGACATAATAAACATTTTGTATATATATATAAATGATGTTTACAAATTTCAATTATTTATCATTCATTATTACAAATGACCAATAATAATTAATTAATATATTTTAGTATACTAGAATAAATGTTGGGTTAATTTTTACTTATTTAAGATTCATACATCATGTGTTCCTCGTGGTGCATGTACATTGAAACCAGGAAAGTCAATAATCTTTTTGATGTCATATTTATCTTTGCTTTCAAAATTTGCCATTCGATCTTCCTTGTCATCAGGATCGCCCAATGCAACACCATCTGAATTAAACAGACTCAATCCCGAATGTTGAAGTTTAGCTTCTTCTAACCATCCAGGAGGATAACCAAGACTCCTCATTCTGAAATAAATTATTTTATTTAATTTAATTTTAAAATAATCTCAATGTTTTAATCATTCTTAATTAGTTATTCAAATAAACAAGATTTCTTTTCAAGGTAATGACTTTACCTATTTATCAACGAATTGTATTCATTTCTTAAATAAAATAATTTTAATTAAATTCAATTAAATCAAATTACCTGTAGATGTGTTTAGGAAGTTCATTATCTTTAAGATTCAGAGCTTGCCTTAAATTCTTACTTATTTGACCAGGAACAAAGTGATCATACTTTTGGTCATCTTCTTGATGGTACCTCAAATTTTTAGGCATTTGTTTTGAATTAAATACCTTTCTATTTTTATATATATTTGCTTGATTACGTGGCTCTGAACAGTCTTTCAAATTATGGTTTCCCATACAGTTGAAGCATGCAAACTTGGACATCTTTTCCTGATTTGCAGTTTGAATGCCACTGTTCTTATCAAGTATTTTGTCATATTTCTAAAAAATTATATAAACAACAAATTATAATTTAATTGTTAATATTTTATTATATAATATTTTGTATACATTAGAAATAAAAGACTGCTTGGAGATTATCTTGCTTTCGATGCACTTGTCAATATTTTGGTTTTAAAATTATACTTAATATAATTATGTATTTATATTAAAAGCACACGATGATTTGTAATCTACAAAATAACATTCAAACCCAAGTTTTATAACAAAAAAAAAAAAAAAAAAAAAAAAAATTAAAA
>JABFPN010007598.1:0-10135 GCA_022817305.1 Leptoteleia sp. ZL-2020
GTAAGTTGTCTGTCGCACAATATTCGGCGTCCGAATGACAGAGACAACAACAACTAGAATTCTCCACACTGCGTACGATTTCCATCTCTTATTCTTAAATTAAGAGGACTTCTTGTAAATTTGAAACTATATGTTTTAAAGTATAAAGGAATTACCTTTCGTTATAAAAAGGCATTCTTTTATTTTAAAATTATGTATTTAATTAATATAAAAGGAATACTTTAATAATCAGCTTACTTTTTTTATTTTAAAATGAAATATCATTAGAAGAATTTAATTTTATTTTAAGCAGATCATTTTTAAGAGTGTATATACAGAAAAAGTTACAATCAAAAACTATAAAATATGTTCATAAAGCACGTAAATATTATGCTTTTTCACTTTATTTTTACAAATTTTTGAATACATTTTACAATTTTTGATTGTACTTTTTGCAACCTTGTCCATCATACCCTCAAATTACAACGGAAAATTACAATATTTTCCAAATTTTTCTCTCAATCTAAAAAAAAAAAAACGAAGAAATAAAAGATTGTTGATGCAAATGATTATTAAAAGCTGTCACCGTTACCGCGCTCATTATTAATTACCCCCCAGCACATTTATAACGTAAGCGGCCGTAAACTTATAAGGGCTATACTTTAACGCGAATTTTTGCGTATAATCTGAAATTTGATTTATATCAAAGAAAATAAAATTCGCGGCGTTATTTTTACCGTGCACTATTCATAAGCTCGGTTTAAAGCTTCCCTCGTTTGCTCTCATTTAATATCTTTTCTCTGTAGCAGTTTTAACCCCGACGACTCGCCGCCATATCACGCTACATGTTATTCCAGTTAAAACAAATACCTTCGTTTCAACAAATTTAAAACTAATTATACACGGCTTCAAACTGGCCGCGAGATTCGACGTGAGCTTTACGACGTATCAAAATATATACATTAAAGCAATTACTGCGCCGCTTAATGCACGAAATTTTATAAATCTGCGATTCGTCCCCCCCCCCTTCCTTTCTCTTTTCCTTCCTTTTTTCTCCTCCTCTCTTTCCCAGCCATTTTCCTTTACCTATTCTTTTCGACGTGCATTTTAGTTGATGTAAAGTTTTTTCGACATTTTCGCGGCAGCCTCGAGCCCGTCACAGCTTTTGTCGTCACTCCCTGCTACATAGAAGCGATTTGTCGCTATACCAAAAGTACAAAATTAAATTTCGCTCCCTCGCGCTCGCAATATACGAAATGTGGCTAGAGGGGCGTAGGGAGGGGGGGGGGGAATGGAAGACGTGTACGAGTCCTCCAATAGCGTTTAGCGGTACGTTAACTATCGTTTGGTTTCGCCCCGAGGCCAATTCGCTAACCCGGTATTTACCGATGCCCACGGCGCTGTTAAATAAACTACGAATGGGGAGGAAAGCGCGTATATCTTTGTTATCTATATACACGCTCGTTGAATTTATCCTGACCGTCGAGCGTGTTACGGGGGGGTGTATCAAATTAAGTCCGACAGATCTTTGACATCGTCGCCTGTATTGACGTGCCTTATTTTGGCACTCGCGGGGAATCCATCTCGAGTGCGTCGCTATGATGATTCTTGGTAACGAACTTTTTTTTCAAAGGGTTCATCGCACCGTTTTTAACCGAGTTTCGCTCGTGCCCCGGACTTATATTGGCTGTACGGATTTTGAGGGTCCTCGAGAGGCTCAATGGATTTACGTAATGCATCTTCTTCGGGTCCGTGATATTTGATAAAATCATGGACTTGTTGTGATGTTTAATGAATTTTTGATTTAAAGACAAAGGAAGATGGGTAGTTTAATTAAAGTAAGTGTTTAGTTAATATTACTGTTTTAGCTTCAATTAAAATATCAGGTGTACACCGGGAAAAAAATGCCATTGTGGCAGCAGCATACTTGTCATAGAATGTGTTTTATTGAAACAATATCAGTGAATATTAACTCAATAATATTCACCATTGCATCAATAGCACGTGATAGTAAATCACGATTTAAATGATGTAAACATTAAAATTTTGACTTACAAGTCTTTCGTCTTTACTTTAATGTCATCCGTTGTGAAAATGATAACCGATCGCAATAATTCGCGACTATCGATAGTCATTTGTTTTTTAAAATAATTCGTTCGTTGTTACATTAATAACGGATTGACATTAAATTAACATTTTGTAAATCTATTACCATTCGTCAATAAATCAAATATATTAAACGAATAACTAATGTTGTTGCCTTAATGGCATTTTTTCCCCGTGTACATAGTATCAAATCTGACAAAAAATTGCGCGTGAATTTTAACATTAAGTACATAGTTAGATAATTAATAATTAGGTCTGTTAATTATCGAGATCAAACATGTTCGAACGTGTTCAAACACGTTCATATATTCCATATATCTTCCATATTTCTTCCATATATGCTGCATGTGTTTCATATATGTTCTATGTATGCCCCATATATGATCCATATCTCTTTCATACATATATGATGCATATATGTTTCATATCTCTTTCATATATGCCGCATATATGATCCACACCTGTTCCGTAAATGTTCCATATCAGTTATATATGGAATATAAGTCCCATGTATGGTCCATATCAGTTCCATGTCTGTTCCATACATTTCCCATGTCTGTTCTATATCTGTTTCGTATATGTTCCATATATACCGCATATATGTCGCAACACCCGAACCATTCGATGATTTTGAACATGTTCAAACGTGTTCGAACATGTGACAGGCCTTTTAATAATCGTAATATATTGATAATTTTTATTTGCTATATTATTCTTTAATAATTAGATGTTAAATCAAATTTAATATCAAAATTTGGATTAGTCTAACAATAGATTCTCTTAATATTTATTATTAAATATAAATAATAAAAATAAATGAAATACATAAAACATTTATTTACACGGATCAAGCATTCGGGTGAAAGGGGACAAAAAATTGACAGGAAAAAAAATTGATTTACAAATTTACTTTGCCGATAAATTACAAAAATCGTCATAATCTTGTTAAGTCGGAAAATCCCGCACTGCGAAATAAAGCTGCGACGTTAAATGATCAGAGATCAAAAGGACCCATTATTGAATACAAATTAAATATCATGTACAAAAGATAGTAATTATAGAGAACTCTCTTCCGTCTCCGTGACTTTCTATTTGCCTAAAGGTGTTATCGAATTCGAAATCGATTACTGCACCCTTTATCGCTAATCGGATCTTTTTTGCAGATGGAACGACTGTTTCACGCTGAGTACATATGTCCGGCGCGACCGGGATGGCGATGCGTACGAGTTACACAAGTTACGGACGTATTTATCTCTGTTGGATACCTTTGTGTACGGCACGAATTTTCTTCGAACCATGTGTTGTTTCCATTCACAATGCTTTCTACAGTTTTTTTTTTCCTCTCCTTTGCCGCGCCGTGTTTTACTGCTTAGTCCAACTCCAAACGAATATGTCAAAGACCTGCAATTATTTGTATAACCATACGGATGTGTTCACTTTAATTGCATTTCAATCGAAATTTAATGATGTTTTAAATCGGGGGTTTAAAAACAAAACAAAAAAGTGCAGAGAAATTCAATTACATTAAACGGAGATATCGGTTTCTCTAAATATAAGTCACTCGTTGTTTTTATTTATTTTTTTTATTTAACATACTTCGTAAGACTGAAACAAAATGTATACAAAATTTTGTTTATGTTTTTTTGTCCATTACATTTCGTTACCCTTCCAAATGAAAGTTTTTCCATTTTTACAATATCTACATTATTATCTTCAGTTTCATTTATACTTTTTG
This sequence comes from Leptoteleia sp. ZL-2020, assembly GCA_022817305.1. Taxonomy (NCBI): domain Eukaryota; kingdom Metazoa; phylum Arthropoda; class Insecta; order Hymenoptera; family Scelionidae; genus Leptoteleia; species Leptoteleia sp. ZL-2020. The sequence goes on from JABFPN010007598.1 coordinate 3,821, forward strand.
AATATTTAACACTGAGAAAATTGCTATAAAATAACACGACAAATATATTTTGCATGCTCATTTTTATCTAAAATTTGAAAAAGATAATGTTACCCTCGCGTTAAGGATTCAACGAAAGATTAGTAATTCGGAGTACAAGTGTAACATTACAAGTACAACGTAATAATTGTACGTCGCAGAGAAATATCAAAGAAATTTAAATGTTTGTAATTGCATATGCATTTAATGGAATTATACATTCAGCAAATGTAAATCAATTGCTTTGAGTGTAAATGTTCGTGAAATGCGTTTTACGAAAATTTCATTTAATTGCATTTTATGTAAATATATAAATAAACAGCTTTTTGTACGAATGTCATGTTTGCATATTTCAAAGGATTACATTCGGTGCAGCTTTAAGTTAACTACATTTAATGTAAATATGAGCAAACTGCATTTCGTGTAAATTTAATTCAATTTTATTGTTGCTGCTTTTATATATGACAAATAGAATTCGAATTCATATTACATCATAAATGTAACGGTGTATTTGACTAATGATTGAAATTTTCACTCGATTATATTATATTTTGCGCAAATTTAATCATATTACAGTCCGATCGAAAATAATTGTTTAATGAATTCCAAAGTTTGTTAGCCGTTCGTTAATTTTAAATACATTTATTGAAATAAATAATTCCAACGTATAAGTATTATTTTAAATTGTTGGAAGAGAAGTGTTGTTGTTATTAATGCGCGCGATTATACAAGGTTAAATTTGTCAATTTCATTTCGTTATCGTAATTATTATTAAACAATATTTTCCGGGCAATTTACTCGGCTAGATAATGGGCTCTTGCCTGTACACAAAGGTTGCATTGGGAAATTTAAGTGGCTGACCTACGGTAACCGAAGAATAAAACTAGCTAGTTAAGACGCGATCAAGAAAGTCTGGTTTCCTAATTATACCTACGACAAAGCCCCATCTCAATTTCTGCTTGGGATATTATATGCCCTAAAGTGTTAATTAAGCATTAACTAGGCAGTAAGTGCATGTTCAATGGATAGCTTAATTGAGTAGCAATTAGATTGTGAGTACACGCCCAGCTGGGGTCTAGTTGGCCATGCCTACCTAGTTAATAGTTTAAATTTCCACTTCGACGATAATTCATCCTGCAAAACTCATCTCAATCCGCCGTTTCAGCACATTTAAATCACACTTTCGAATAAATGAGTTTCTATGTAACTGGGTTGACTTAAATCTTGCTTCTGCTCTGTCGGTGTGATGTAGTTTACAAGTAGCTTTTAGACCAAACTGTTTCACGTCATTTACCATCTTGGAACAACATTAACGATGCTCTTATCGTACTAAGAGTCCTGATTTACAGTGTTTTCTTCCTCGAATAAGTTTTTATCAATTGTTAAGACTAAGTTTAAATTAACATTTCATTACAGATATTTGAGGATATTTTACATTATCAATAGTTTAGATATATATTTTTCAGAGTTTGAAAATTAACGTTATTATTCAATGTAGAGATGTAAAAAGCTTTAAAATAAAATGTCAACTATTTTGATAGAAATATTACTTCTTTGAAAAACTTTTTAAAATAGATGGTACTACATGGAGAAAAATGTTTGGCTGTAACAACCAAACATTCGTTTCTTTTTCAGCTGACTGTTTTTTGTTTCAATTACAAATATTTAAGGAGAAACAAATACTGTTTAATAAAATTTGGAATGAAAATATCTGTTTAGATAATCATTCATATAATTATATGTATAATAAATATACTATTAATTTCAGTATAAAGTCTAATAAAGATGGAGTACGGCACCTAATGCATGGAGAGAAAAGTTAATAAAAAAAAACTAATAATAGTTGTTAATATGCTGATACTTTTTGCTAACCGAAGTTAGTAATTTACCATTTTTTTCTAGCATACGTCCACTTTGCTAACAATGTTAGCATTTTTTATTAATCTTTTTGCCCCTTATGTAAGTGTAAGAAAATTGCAATGTACTGATAGGCATAATATTATAAATTGTATTCTTTTAAACATTACAGTGTTGGACAAAGCTTTGGACTTGAATCAACTACAGAACTGCAGACGAAGTTCCTTTCCAGTGATAACTGAAATTTATAACATCAAAAAATAAGGTAATGAAGAAACATTTGATAATATTATTAACTATACACAGAGAGAAAAAATACTGACTTTCAATAGAAAGTTTATTGCTTTAACATTATAATTGCTAGAAATCACTGATTCTCGTTAATATTTTTCCCGATTCCCCTTAAACTGAAACATTAAAATGTATAAATCAGTTTATACAAATTTTCCCATCATTTTAGTAAAAAGAATATCAATATTATATCCCTATACGAAACGAACTCAGCTAACTATATTTCCTTAAATCAGCTCGACAAAGATCGTTCCCCCCCAAAACATTTCTCTCATCTTTTGCAAAACCTTAAACGCAAGAAAAATGGAAAAACCAAATAGAGAAAAGGCGAGCAACAAAAAACTCGGTCGGTAACTCGGTCGCCTTAACACCTCGCGTGGTTTCTCACGCGTTGATCCCGCGAATGGTGCGCGATGGCGCAAGTCGCTTGGCGCATTAGCGGGGGCCATTCTGCGGAGTAAGCGTAATAAACCGAGAGTTCATTGAGCGCGCGCGGGGTTCCTCGTTAAATTGACGAGTTGCTGTTCATTGCGGTGCGGCATCCGAGTAGGACGACGGTTGACTTGATGAAATCATGCCGCGGGAATAAAGCGGGAGGAGGAGGAGGAGGGGGGGGGGAGAATGCCGCCACGGCGACGCTCGCATTAGGGCGCGCACGTGTAACGTGCACGTCGGAAGGAGAGGCTGCGAGAGCTCGGCTCCAATTGGCGGGAGCAAGACAACGGTAGGAGTTGGCTGCGGTGTATACACAGTTAATTAAGCTGTAGTACTACGCCGTGGCGAGGAGCGCGCGGGGTCGCGGGGGGCGGGAGGGAGGGAGGGCGGCCGTCAGACAAGGAAGGGGCCGAAGCGGAAGGCCCGGGAGAAGGACGGCGCGATGAGAGACGACACGAGTTTCCGGTTATAACCTGACTCACAATGCCAACCGATTCTCCACGGCGGGCCGCAAAGGTAATTTGCTCCGCGGATGTGTTGACACAGTGGTTCTCAGTCGGCAGCGACGATGCGCCCCTTAACGAGACTACAATGTTTGCCGGGAGAACAGATGAGGTGACATATCCTAATTTGCGGAAGAGAGGAAGCCGAATGGATTAGCTCGGCATTCGAGACGCGACTTCTGAGATAGCTGCGGTTGCCACGGCGCTCTCGGTCGTAGCGAAAAGATTTTATCTGGTTGGTTTAAGGTTGCTTTAGAGTGTGCAAGTGATGAGAAGTAGGAAGTGTCTTGCAATTTCCCAGGTGGAACTATGCGAAGTTGGCTCGAGCTTGGCTGAGATTGGCGGATGTTTAGCTGCCAATGTTGGTTTAGTGCTGAGATGAAACTTGGATATTTTGTTGGAAAGCTGGGGGATAGTAATTGCGGTTTAAGTTTTTGTCAAATTTGGCAAAATTTTGGTCAGTAAGCTTGATCGTAGCTTGTGCTATGCCTGGTTACCTATCTTGGCCACAAGTTGTGGTGACAAAGTTTGGCTTCAGATTGTGCCAATGAAGATCCGACTTTAGTACTTGCTTAATATATATTTGAAGATGTTTATTCTTTATTCACTTGTGGATTTTTTTTAATTTTTTAGAATCTATCTTATGAATATTTAAATAATTTTATGCAATTAAAAATATCCTTTAATCTTAACAGGAATTAGTTGATAATAAGTAGAAAATTGTTTTAATATATGCTCAGGAATATATCATCTTTCCTCAATTTAAAGCAGATTAGGTAAAGAAAAATCTATGTTTTTAAATCTGAAGTTCTCTTTTGAGAATCGGATTCTGTTTTCGAGAAACAAAGAAGATAATTTTCTACTTAAAAGAATGATATTTTCTAGAGTTCATTAATCAATTTTTTGTTGTTAAATAATTATCCATTGCAGTATAAATAATAAATAATGGGACTCAATGAAACTATTTTCATAAGTAAATAATTCTTAATTATAAATATATTATAATTTTTCTATTATTAAAAATGTATTTTTCTAAATTAAAAAATGTATTTTTTTCATATCTGAAATCTTACAATTTTAACAACAACATTATACCCATTAAACGCACACAAAATTAAATAATTGCCTTCATTTAAAATATTTACTATTACGACATAATTGATTTTGGTTTTGAATTTAATTGATTTGTCCTTAGGCAAAACGCTTCCCACTTTTCATTTCCTTCCATTAAATTCGCGTACCCATTTCAGTTTCATTTTGTAATTTCAATGAAATTCAATTTCACCGCCAAACAAGTTCAATACCCAAAATTTATTTAAATTAATATTCGAAAATTGTCCCAGCTCAAAGCGGACATTCTCTGAGGGCATCCACCAATACTTACATTTCTTAAGCAAGATTATCCCTCGCTCATTTGCCAAACCTTTTATCCCCGTAAATTTCAACTTTCTTCAATTTTATCCCTTTGTTCGATGAAAACAAGTGTGACGGGCCTTAGCTACTGTTGGAATAACAAAACCTTCCTTTATTTTTATCGGCCTCCCATCTCGCTGCCCATTGAACGCCATAATTATTTAAACATAAATACTCGGGGCCCTGCTATTCCCAATTCGTCAACCGGGTGGGGGGGGGAGGGGGTACCTTTATCTCGATCTCCGTTCCGAGAAGCACAAGACAATGCGCGCGTACGCGTATAATCGGAAAAGGGATAATTAACACGAATCAGTGGCAGTGTGCCGGTGCGTTCCGCCGGGCTCAGGTAACGAAAACCAGAAATAGCTCCGGACTATTCGTGGCAAATTAACGGAGATGATTATCGTTGTCAAGCGAAGATCCAGTTAAACGCGACTTCTGATCTGATTTACGTCAGATCCTAAAAGCCTTCCTGTCTCCGAAACCCCGCGGGAATATTCACTTACCGTGCGAACGCGCGATTCCAATATTTTTGAATAATTCAAATCCGACCCCTCCTATCCCTCCGCGCCGCCCCAATTCAAACGCCAAGATAAAATTACAATAAATTAAATAAGCCGCGGGAAATCGAATTTGGCCGCATTATCGGATTGGAAAATTCGGGTCCTCGTCCTTCGCATTTGGTCGTTGTGTGAATTTGAGAAAAGTTGAAAGGGTTTCGGGGGGGAGGGTCGGGGGGAAGCCGCACGAGTTGCATTGAAATTTCGAGTGTAAATATTTGTAAAGTAACGTTTCACGCGGCGAAACCCCTTTCCTCCCATTGACAGCTCCAGAGTCCCTTTAAGCTCCACGCAGGGAAACAATTTTGGGGCGCAAACCCCCCCCCCCCCCCCCATTCAGTCGGCGATAACTGATCGCAAAGCGGCGTATTTTCGAGCGCAGCGAATTCCAAAAAAAAAAAGAAGAAGAAAAAGAAGAAGAAAAAAAGAGCATCCAGAAGACGTTTCACGAGGAACTGTTTGCAAATCTCCGTGGCCATTCTTCCGGAATGTCCAGTCAGGGGATTATTCCGGGGTGCCGTCGCAGTCGCGCAGCTGCGCCGATCTGCGCCGAGATAAGTCTAATTTGTCCACTCGACGGGCATTCATAAGCGCTGAATTGAAGTCCGCTCCAATTTTCGGCCGCTACCGAATTGCCATTGGTGGGCGCGAGCGAGCGTCGGCGCGGCGCGCAACAAACGGAGAATATAAAATTTCCAAAGGTGTTTCCAAGGAGCCTGGGCCGAGCGACAATCAGCCGCGGCTAAACTGTTTTGCGTACATTGTTTGGCCGGATTTGGAGGAAATCTTGACAAGTTTGGGAAAACTCCCAGCGGGGTCTCGCCGCGTCAAATGGACGAGGGAGACTCAAGAGGATCTTGGCATTTGCGATGCCCTTAATCCGTTGTTTCGCGTCGATTTATATGGATCTCGAGTGGCCCAATAAATGTTCCCCGCTTTAAGACGATCTTCTTAATAACAGTGCCGTTGCGGACGCAACGATACGACTGACGAATTTGTATGAAATTATGGTGTCAGGTTTACGGAGGAGAATATCCGCTTTGAAAACGTTTCTTTTTACACCTCGCTATGCACTGATAGAAATATATGCATGGTACAAGTATACATATGCTTAACCTAGCTATATTATATGCTTAAAAAATTGACAGGTATATGTATACTCCTGAAAGGTATGCGTATGCCTATAAGAAGCATACGAATTCTTGAGCAAAGCATTTGAATTTATATCATAAATATAC
>JABFPN010007599.1:0-10135 GCA_022817305.1 Leptoteleia sp. ZL-2020
TGGGGGGGGGGGGGGGGGGGCAGGATGTCGGGACTACTGTGCATTGTTGGATTATTTCAAAACGTCGAAGTTATGCGCGCTTATCTTTTGTTCCATTTTTCGAGTGTCTTCGATTGGAGCGCGCTGACGGTGACAGGAAACGTCGATATTTTTCCGCTTTCGACGATTCCCCGGCACTCGGGGGAGGGGGGGGGGGCGCTAATTGATCCATTCGTCCGCTTTAATGCGTAATTTCATACTGGATCCCGCGGTTATGTAAACCCCGGCCGCACACGTCCGGCAAATAGCTTTCCAAGAATTATCGCCACACCAAACGAAGATCTAATAAAGCTCTTCGGGCTTTTTTCCCCTCCCTTTTCTCTCTTTCTCTCTTTCTTTCTCTCTCTCTGTCTCTCTTTTTTGTTCCTAATTGAAAAATGGAGGTGGGATCCGGTTTTCGACAAGCGCGGTGTCAACGAAAATTGAAAATAATTGCCGAATGGATCATAATTCTTTTCCCGTGTACCGGGCGTACGGTTAACTTGCGCGGGCATTTCGAGAATTTCACTCGGAATAAATAAGTTACGTAATAATTAGTCGAATGGCATAGTCGGCGTAAAATTGTTAATACAGTTTTTCGCGCGTTGCAAAATTTGTTGTTAATGCTTCTCGCCGTTGTAGTCCGATTACGTTTTATATCTGTACGTATGGTGTTAACGCGTTGTGAAAGTAAGAATCGCGATATTACTTAACCTAAAAACAGAACATAATTCGGCAATTATTTTTTAGAAAGTTTAATTTTAACGCGGTTCAACGGCGGCAAAATTAGAGTCGTTTTACAAATAGTTCCGACGAAATAGTAGCAATCAAAATGTGGCTCGCGTAACACCGAGGTAAATTTAAAGGAAAAATGACTACAGTTTTTAGTAAACATTCTTGTCCAGCTGATTTGGGTAAATTTTCTTGGACGTGTAGGAAGTCGTTAGGTTTGTTTATTTTCTCTAGTGGGATAATCGTTTTAATAAGTTCTTTTTCCTAAAATAACCAGGAAATTTCGGTAAATCTACTCGATAGGGTTCGTTACCAAATTATGGTAATTTTTCCAAAGAAATTTCTCTCATATTACCATTAATAATTTTTCGTTAGTTCTGTTAGTCCTAATAAGTTCTTTTTCCTAAAGTAATCAGGAAATTTGGGTAAATCTACTCGATAGGGTTCGTTACCAAAATATGGTAATTTTTCCAAAGAAATTTCTCTTCGATTACCCATTAATTATTTTTCTTTACTCTCATTACTCCTAATAAGTTCTTTTTCCTAAAATAACCGGAAAACTTGGGTCAATCCATTCGATACTGGTCGTTACCAAAACATGGTAATTTTTCCAAAGAAATTTCCCTCGTTTTACCATCGATTCTTATTCGTTACGATCAGATGCAAAATTGAGCATGGTTTGAAAATGGATCTAAACTTTGGCATAAAAAGTGGCGTTTTGGAAGCGACCACGGCAGTCAATCAAAGTGGGTACGTGAAATTCGATGATTTTCTCAGTTGACCGGGTTCTTTCTTGACGTAAAATATCGTTCAAATGGACACCGAGTCCAAGGATCGTTGGACATAATGTAGTGTCGAGGGATAGCTTGATTACGCATTGCGATCACGGGCATCCCACGAGCGGCGGACATAGGGCCTTTTGTCACACCACGCCCGCGGCAGGAAGCACGTAGCGTGACACCATCCGTGGTGTGCGAGCACCCACATTGCATTTGCGTAATACGTAGATGCAGGAACGCGTCACGATACGGTGGCTCATGCTGCTACGTGACACGTATGTAAGGCCTCAAGTTAATGCGAGCTTATAGGAAATGCCTTCAATTGTAGCGTTTTCCAAACGTCCTATGCAAATGATATTAAATGAATTTACCAAAAAAAAATAAAAAATAAAAAAAATAAATAAAAAATATAAAGTGGACGTGGCGTTGGAGGGTGGAACGGAATTCGGAACCAGTACGATAATTAAAATTAACGATCGGATTTAATAAATTTACATAAATTCATTAAACCGTCAACAGGGAGATAATAAATTTCATACGTAACAAGTGTAATCGCGTTAATGGTCAAACAAGCTATTTACATGGCCATTTTGTGGAGAATTTCGTGATTAGATTATTGGATTATTTGTGCTCCGATACTTTCGAGTCTACGAGCGAAAGCTGCCGCGACGTACGTGTCTTGTAGACACCGGCGTGCCCTCTTATTATAGAGGTGGCCGGCGATTCTCTTAGTGGTTTAGGCGGAGATTCGTGGTTGGCAAGCCGCACAGGAAGACAAGAAAGTTTTACGAGCGCAACTTGAGCATCGATCCATCAGCCGCAACGTTTACTGACCGACTATTTCGAAACGCGCGGATTTCCGAGTTTGACGCGGATTATTGTTTCCAATGATCTTTATCTAACGAATTGACAGTACTTTTATTATTGCGAGATCGACGCGAAACCACTTTGGTAAATTGCATTTCATTTCCCCTCGTTGTTTATACATTTGTATGTATACGCTCAAACGTCGTTCCCAGTTTTGTTATTCCCAATATTTGTGGAGAATCGTGACCAGGAGGAACGTCAATTTTTTGGGACTTGTAATTGCTTGGGTCCTTCTTATTCTATATCACTCGAACTTGTTTACAACTGACGTTTCGTCCAATCTCAGAGCTATGTACAATATGATCAACAAAATCTGAATTTAAATATAATAGTCTGAACTTCGGACTGAAACCTGTCAATTTTTCTAGTATAACAGAACTTAACTTTCCATGTTTTCAACGCAACGTTGGACGTTTTTTTTATCAAGACTAAAAAACAGTTGGAAATTCTAGGACAAATTCAGGCTACTTTTTCCACATTGTACTCAATCATTTATATCACCAGTTCTCCTTGCAATAGTTAATGTCAAAGTTTATTTTTAACTATCACTTTTAACCGTTTCATCATAAAATTATCAATTCCATTGACTCGCCATTAAGTGTCAACTATTTGACGATTATACTTGGCCGGCTGTTGGTACTTTGCCTCGCAAAATTACAAAAATTGTCTGGAAATTACTGACGATTAAGATAAAAACAGTGGTCGCCACTGTTGGCCGAGTGTATCATAAAGGTCGAACCGTTCGATGAGCCAGAAATTTTCTTTAGCGGATAGGACGAATGATCAAGAGGGATTATTTGAAATTACACAGGGTGTGTGCCAGGCCTGGTACGGCAAGGGGTGTAGAGTGGACGGAGAAGTGGTGACGGGGGGTTTGAGAGCTCAACGGGCACACCTATGTCATTAGGCCGATGACTCGAATGCAATCGCTATCGCTTCACGAGGGTCGGTTTACTCGAGCGTACCTACGCGCGCGAGCGAGTGTGGGTAGGCCACGCATACGTGGCGCGCGTAGGTAACACAAGCGAAAAGGGCGGAATCGTGAAGTGTAACGCGGTGGTTTTATGTGTTTCTGCGTCGCGCATACGGGCTCCGTGCTCGGCATAGGGGATACGCAAGGGTTCATTTTTACGTCGTTATATTTCATTACTCTTCCACCCCCCCCCCGCTTCCTCTCCCGGCCCACCCTCCATCCCCCCTCTACCGCGTCATTTTTTCCTTACCGCCACGGTATTTACGCGTCACGACTTTTGTGGTGTCCCGAGTTGCGCGGGATTGGACGCGCGTGTCAGTTAAATGCTACGCGGTCTGCTCACGTTGTTATCCTGAAAGTTTTATTTTTGAAAAACCCGACGCCTACGAGGGTGGGGTTATAAAATGCCAAGGCCCTTGTTACGAGTTTCTATGCAAAAGGGGGCTTTCAATATGGCGTATTACGTAATTTTATTTGCACGAACCGACTCGTCTCTGGTTTAGAGAAAGGGAATGACAAATGTGTGTCTTTTTGGCTGTTTCAGAAGTGGACTGTGCTATGTGTCGCTCGGTGATGCTGTAAAAATAAGTGCCGCTACGAGGAAAGGGATAAATCGTTGATTTTGAAAAGAGCGAAGCCGAGGAAGCAACTGTTGGATACTATAATGGCAACCGCGACCATGGGCCTGCGTCGACGTGTGACGGTGAACAATTCGCTGACCCCGAGTCAAACCGTGGCGTCGACATCGAGCAAGCGCTCGCGGTCCGATAACAACAACAGCCCGTCGCAGGGCAACCTGAACTCGTTGAGCGAGCCGCCGGCGAAAAAGTGCCGCGGCACGAAAAGCTCGACTTCCGCGTACTCCGCCAGCAACGAGTCCGGCTCCAAGGGCAAGGCAATGTCCGCGTCCAAGTCGAGCGTGGCCGGGAAAGGTTGCCCCGCGCCGAACCTCGACGTTGCCATCGGTAGCGTGCTCCCGGCGACCTCTTGGCCGACAAGCTCGGGCATGGCCGACCCCGGCCCTTACACGGCCGTGTCGGCCCTCAACATGAGCAACAACCAGGCCGCCCTCTGCGCCAGCGGCTTGGGCATACCCAGCCCGATCCCTTACATGGCCACGTCCATGGCCACCTTCGTGGGCAACGCGACCAATCTGGGAAAGAGCTCGTCGATCTCGTACCTCGACATCTCCAACATGACCGGCGGCTCGTTGGGCGCATCCGCCGCCGGTTACCCCACCAATCCGAAGGGCAACCCTGCCCACGACGTGAAGAACGGCATGGTGTTGGCGTACTCGGGTGTCCCGACTCCCGTGAGTTCGCCCTACGTGGCCAACGGTAGCCAGAGCCTCGACTCGGTCAGCTCGGTGAAGAAGTTCCAAAACGACGGCATGTTCAACACGTACCAGCCCTGGGTGATCAAGACCTACGGGGACCTGGCCAAGACAAAGACCATCACGATCAAGAAGTATGCCCGGATTTTGCGGACCCTGCGGGGCGAGGAGGTGAACAGCGCGGAGAATAGTAAATTTCGATTCTGGGTGAAGAGCAAGGGCTTCCATATCGGTCAGCCCGAGGGATACGACGCGAAGCCGGCCGACCGAATTATTGGCCGACACGCCGTGACCAGTCCGGGACTGGATCCGCCCCTCTACGTACCCACGCAGTTGCCGCACAATAAGGTGAGTTATTTGACATTTTTAATCTTCCCCGTTGGTTTTTGCGATGCGCGGTGCGGGACCTCCGAGCCGTCCGCGCTGGCATTCCAGTCGAGTGGCGCGGAGGTGTCCGGTTGCATGGCAATCACGCGAGGATAGCATCGATGCCCATTACTCTTTGATGAATCGCGGTGGCTCACGGTTGCACGTACGCAGATAGCCGTGCGGCTCGATATCCGATGAAATATTGGACCGAAACTATCCGGCGCTTTGTGGTTCCCGGCCGTGGGCAAAAAAGGGTTGGGAAATAATTAAGCAGAGATTTGATCTTCGCGCCCGTCACCAATTCTTACCCTAACGGTAAGAATTGGAGTCCGGGTGAATTAGGAAAATTTGTCTTTGAGTTAGGGTATTTGATGGCCACGCGTGGGTTTAACTTTAACACTCGCTAAATTTGGTAACGTCCAGCCCGTTTAATGCTCGGATGAGCATAACTGTAGAGGACCTAGTTATTGCCGAGTTTGATATTTTTGGACAAATATTTCATGATAAACGGTGGTAAAAATTGGATGGAATAAAAAGGCACCGGCCACAATAAATAAGATTGTTTCATGGAAGAACGCGTTCGGTCAAGTTTGTTATTATTTATATTAATGATTTCTGAACATTTTAAATAATTTAGATGTTATATCATTATTAGTTAATATCCATTTAATTGAATTAAAAAAAGGCTGTGCTTGCTTTTTGGACCACACGAGAAACGTATAACTTTTTCAGGATGTAGATATCGCGAAATATATAACGTATAACTTTTGTCATTTTAGTAAATTTTATTAGGGCGAACCCGATAAAACCCGTATTAAACCTGCACAAGAAACCCGTAATGGATCTAAGTTGGCATTTTCCAAGTGTAACCAATAAGGGCTTATTAAAGCTCAGTATAGAAGATAGATAGGCAAGGCGTTGCAAAATTCACTTAGGGCTTTGATTAGATTACTTAAACAGGGCGATAGCTGGCCAACCAGTTATTTTTTTTGCCTTGATGGGGCCCAGTTATTGTCTTTGCTTTGATGGAACTCCGTTATTGTTTTACCTCGATGGGGCGCATTTATCTTTTTTTGCCTTGATAGAGCCAAATTATTGTTTTTGCCTTGATGAGGCCCAGTTATTATTTTTCTTTCATGGGGCCCAGTTAACTTTTTTTGCCTTGACAAGGCCCAGCTATTGTCCTTGCCTTGATGGGACCAAGATGATTAATTTGGGCAAACGGTGACAAATCTTGGCAGGGTAACGATCCAGTGTTCAGCGTCGTCCCGAGGAAGGACGGGTTGAAATACTTTTTGAGGTTAAACGTCATTTGTATTCGCGGTACGTGCATTCGTATGCGCGGCTCGTACTTGAACCGGAATGAGCAGCCGCGCGCTCGGCACGTCTGCCGTTCGTATGCGAGCGCGAAGATGCGTAAAGCGTCGTTCGTTTGCGAAAGGTCTCGGACCGCGCGATCGATAGTTATGCTCGCATCGAAAGAGGTCGGATCGGTGTCTGCGGATCGCAAGTTAATCAGCTGCGTGGCAGCGGCGAGTCGGTGTGCGAGATCCCCGGTGTTGTAGCGGCGTGCTCGAAAGAGCGAGCGAGCGAGCGAGCGCAGCGCAGATAAGGCGCCCGCTTAATTACGTCTAATTATACGCGATGCCGCGACGCGCCGTTACGGTCGGGCGAGAAAAAAGGCCGGGAAGAAAAAAGGAAAAGGAAGGGAAAATAACGTCTACCGCCGGGCGTCGCGCTGAAACACCGCCGCGCACACTCGTACGTCCGTGCGTGTGTATGTGTGTGTATGTGTGTGCGTACGTTCGTTACGGGCTTTGCGTACACCACTTATAGTAGGTACGCTCCAGACGTACTACGTTCGACAATCCGTTTGCCTCGAACCACTCCTTCGTTAAGCTCCCGAGCACGAGTGTGTGTACTATCGCTGAAAACTGCCGGATAAATAATGCCGCGCTTTTTATTTTCCCATTTGGTCGGGGGCGTAAAATGCAAATCGCCCGCCGGCCCCGGTTTTATGATTGAAATATGAAACGGCCGGCGAGCGCGATTATTCGATTCGACCGTGCCGCTAGATATAGCCGTACGAATTGATTCGCGAAATGGGTCGAGACACCCATTTGCGCCTCTTCGAGTGCCTCGCGGCGCGATGTGCTTTTCAACGAGCGCGTCGCCCGCCACTTTCCCCCGTTGCATTTCGGCACGCGGTCGGCTCTTAATTTCAATTTAACTTCAATCAGATGTCAATTACAATCCAAACGAGCGTGGAAAGGTCGGCGTGCTTTAATTATTTCGATACCGCCCGGTTAATTATTCATCGCGGCGTCTACCCCGCAAAGGTCCAAGAGAGAAATCGAATCTGTCCCGGCTCGTTTCGCGCACCGATGTTTAAGGCGATTCTTCGGTCCGTGCCAAAAACCCCCGTACGGTGCCCGGGATAAATTAGCGAACGGGATCGAACCAAAATTTGACGTAATGCAATGTAAAAATGAGAGACACGGTGGATATGCTGTGTGCTGTTAAATTGTAATTTTGATTTTGCAAATTTAACGAATGTATCGTGGAACAAAGGGGAGAACGTGGTACACTGAGAGAAAAGTCATACTAATTATTATGAATAATCTTATTATAAAGTGATTTCGGATACTGATAGAGACTAAAATTTGATACTTAATATAGCTAATTAATAAAGCAGAAATTATATTAATTGATATTATAGTTATCAGGAGGTACAATTAACGTATTAAATTTTATTATATTGGCCTTTGCACTTTTTATCATGTTATAAATAATTAAAAAGTATAATTCTAAGGTTTTGATAACACATTGCACTGGGAAAAGTACGACAGAAAAATTTACTGTTTTTAATGTAGTATTGTGTGGTACTTTCTGCTTGATAGTATAAACAAGTTCGATGCATTAATTTAATCTTGTGTACAATACGTATATAAATATCAACTCTAATATCTCGTAATATTTACACGTTTTATATTTTATTATTGTGTGTTTATTATAAAATAACTGTATTTCACGTAGTACCTCCAAATCATACATAATGTAGTAAAATTGTTTCCACTTTTTAGTACGAAGTGACATATTATTTTTCTCAGTGTAGGATTACACTATATTTGAACTACGTTTAAAATGAAATAATGACATTTTTAATATTGCCAGTGTTATAATCTTTCCCTCAGTGTAACAGCAAATATCTAAAACGATAATCAATAAAAAATAAACTTATGATTTTGCAAATAAAGTATACCGAATTTCTCTTAACTTTACATTGTATTCCATCAGATTCCAGTGCAATTCTGTTCACTATTTAACCCTGGAAAAAATTAATTAATAGATAGAATTTTTCATAGCGAATGGATGAGCCGTTTATCCGCACGGGTAAGTCGTTTATCCAAATAGTTCAAACCGTTGTCACCCGTTTGAACCGAGCATTTTCACTAAATTTTCCCCAAACTATTGGATCGTGTGGGATAAACGCGTCAGCCGTTTATAAATATTTTCCCTATACCGGACGGCCTTTTTGACGTGCCGAAGAATCACCTTAAGAGCTGAATTGGCCGAGAAAAGAAAGAAAGAAAGAAAGAAAGAAAGAAAGAAAAAAACGGTCGTGGCAGGCTTCCTTGCAAATGTCAACGGTTGGTGGTCGAATTTTGCGCGGCACAGTTGCGACGAATTGATTCCTCGCGTACTTCTTATTATCAGCTCGCTGAGTAATCCGATAAGGTCGTTTCGGTTCACGCAAGTAATCCGCCGCGCGTTGCGCAGTATCGCACATACGTGCCCGTACGTGGAGCCGTAAAATATTCCCCGCCGATAGTCATTTATCACGGGTTGACCGTCGTCGAGGACCGCGAGAGATAACGACGGCTCGGCGTTGATATATCCGTTGGCGGGACGGAGAAGGTTGTCCGCGCGTCGCCTCTCGCTCCCTCTCCCTCTCACTTACGCCCGCCGTCTCGCTCCCTCGGTCTCTCGCTCTTCCTCGTTGGGTGGCAGAAGAGTAGGTCTGACCGGCTAGTCATTAGTCACTTTCCGAAGCAGAGGCACAGACAGGCTGCGCCGGTATGCCCCCCTCTCTCTCTCTCTCTCTCCCTCTCCCCCTCTTTATCTCCCTCTTTCTCTCACTCCATCTATCCGTCCGTCTCTCTCCGTCCCGCCGGCCGTCCCGCTTCATCTTTTCCTCTCTTTCGGAGCCGCCAGCAGCCTTCGGTCTTCACGACGAAGTCAGCCCTCCCGCGTCCTCCTCCTCCCCCCTTCTCCCATCCTATCATCCACCGCAGTATCGCGCCGTCAGTCTCAGTCGCGCCGCAACGGCATCCTGTCTTTCCTTCTTTTTTTCCTTCTCTCTCGCCGCACGTAACCTCTCTTTCTCATCGATGCATATAACGGGTGGGATATAAAAACTTATCAGAATTAGAACTCGGCGCGTTCGTTTTGTAACCGCGGGATATATTATTGCATCGAGAGAGACAATTAGTAAACATAACCGGCTCCGTACCGATAGTTTTCGCGATAACCTTAAAATAATTACTTATCTTAACCAAGGTCGGTAAGGTTAATTTAACTGGGATGATACGTTATTAAACGATGGCGTGTGGTTACTTCCACTGCTTCGGATTAATGCGTTTAACTGTCGCATTGTCGTGGTATCCGAGATATTTAAAGGGATACCTTAAGGTGAAGTGTCACTCGATGCTCAACACAGAATGACCATAACCTCCTTAAGAACATCTGTCTCTAAATGTGTTATGGAATAAAAATGATTTTAAGGAAAAGGCAACTTGTATTAAAAGTTAAATATATTTTGAATTTTTTATATTAGTTTTTAACAGTTTTCAGAGAGATGTCTTTTGGAAATGGTTTCATCAATTGGTTAGATGACCCTAGTAGAATCTAAACCAGGCATTCCTAGTTTCAGACTGGGCCCTAGCTAGAGATTTTAAGGCATACATTAATAAGGAACGCCCGACTAGGTAATAGTCTGACTCAATATTAAACTTCCTTAATAGGTATCTATCGATGTATTTCTAACTCGCTCGAGTCGGGCAA
>JABFPN010007600.1:0-10134 GCA_022817305.1 Leptoteleia sp. ZL-2020
GACTGGAACTGCCAATCAGTTTCTGCCAACCTTTTATTTCAACCAATCAGTTTCTTCACCGGAACAGAAAATGTGTGAATGTTTCCGGTCCCGAAAACAGCAAATGTGTGGAAGTCGACTGTATATACTATTTATAACAGTATTATCCCTATAAGCGAAAAATATTTATAAAATGTGATAAATGTTATAATAATGGTTTTTATTGTTTTGGCGAATTAATACAACGTTTCCAGTTCCTCTGATTTAACTCAAATATATTTATTTATCCATTTCTTGAATATCTAAATCCAGTCAAGTAAGCGCAGATACTTTACTTATCGCAATCCACTCTCCGTCTCGCACCGACTCGACGGCTACACAATACAGACTCCTCGGCATCGACGGAGATCGCACACCTCACGGCGCCACGTGACGACAATCACGCCTCTATCGCGTCTTTTGTGTACTAATTCGTCGCGCGAACATTTAAAGCATCTGTCTCGCTAACATAAAAATATTATAATTATAAAACAATAATATTTATAAAATATTATTTAATATTAAATAATATTATTTAATATTATAAAAATATGTTAAGATATGATATGTCCGCTTGAAATAATATTATATAGAAATGTTTATAATGTTTACTTAAAGTGATTTAAATATGTAAAAGATATTGTATATATATTTATAAAATATTTTAATAATATTATATTCATATTTATAACATATTTTTAAAATTATCAAAAATGTACTTTTATTTACATATTATTGTTTAATATTTTATAAATATTATATAAATTAATATTTGAATAATAATCAATTTTTTTGTAATAAATATTATAAATTTTTTAAAATAATGTTATGAAAATATTAAAATAACATTATTAAAATATTATTTTTAGAGGACATATCATATTTAATATATATGTATAAAATATATTTAAAATATAAAATATAATATTATGGAAACATATATAAAATATTAAATAATATTAAAAAATATTTTTCGCTTATTGGGATAGTATATTATTGAATTTAACGAGAATAGCAACCTGCACAATCAATGGCCCAATATCTGAAAAATTAAAAAAAACCCATGTTGCAGAATTAGGTTTTTATAACATTTACGATATACTGCAATATGTATATTGCATTGTACTTTTACTATGATAACAATGAGTTTTCATCTATTATAATATTGTTTAAAATTTAATCCCAGGATTGAACTTATTTATTGTTCTTAATCGACTCTTCTACGGATTTTCATTGTTTTTCGGATACTGAAATGATACGAAAAAATATTAAGTCATTAAATTTTTATTATGAAGAACTCTCTCATTTCATCCTCCTCTTAAGTTATTGTTATGAATTATAAAAATGTATTATCAAAATAACGTTTTAATATTTATTTTTAACTGACAAATTTAAACTAATCAAATTAAATTAATATTTGACTTTGAACGTAGGCAAATTTCATCTGTTGTATCAAATATTCAGTGTAAAATTTAACACAAATATTAAAGCTTTTAAAATTCAACTGACTATTCTATTTTCATTTATAATTTCAAAATGACAAAAGAAGAGCTAAGTTATTGCATTGACGTCATGGATGTGACGTCAAAATGTTAATGAACAAATTAAGTAAAAATTAATAAAACTTAATTATTAAAACTGTTTATAGCTTATATGAAAGTATTCATTGTAAATAGCAACTGTATAAAATGTTGAATCGTGCTTTACCCTCTTCAAGCCCAGATTATAGCATCCCAGCAATAGACAGAAGGATTGAAAGAATTAAATTCTTGAGAAGAGATGATGGTTCGCCTAAAGAAACCTTGGAGGAGAGATTGGTATATCAATTTGTTTTAAATTGAACGATAAATTTCTGAAAAATTGTCACATAGTAAAATATTACAGTTCTTTACAATTTGAACCTATAATTGTGTAAAGTGAATTTTCGGCACTCGGGAAGGAAATGCCATTTCCCTCCCTAGGGAGTTTCAGAAAAATGGCGTTTCTCATTCCTTCGTGACGAAAAATTATGTATGTACCAAGGGAGATTCACGAAAATCCACATCTCGTGTGACTACAAACCTCGCCTATGGCTCGGATTGTGAACTTTGCGCGAGAGGATGGATTTTTATTTGAATCTTCCTTGGTATATAAATAGTTATTTCTGAATTTGTTAATACTTTTCAGAACTTTTAAAAGAGACGTGGTAAATAGCTGTAATAGAGAGCTATGGGCAAATTGATACTCATTTCAGCATTTTTTTTTAAGAAGTCATAAGAAGTTTTTGTAACACATACGAGAAAGTACACTGAGAAAAATTATGTAGTAACTGGAGGACGGGTGTGCACACATGATAGAATTTATCAAATAATATAATAAATTATATTACATACAAGATAATTTTAATTATATTTATTAATAAATCCTATCATAAGTACACACCCGTCCGCCGGTTATTAATAATATAGTAAGCTTTATTATATACTTTTTCTCAGTGTAGCGACTTTCCTTTCTAAAATACTGGAAAAAATGCCTAATTTCAGACCGGTGACGAAAGTGAAGATGGAAATAATCTGGGATCACTGGATTTTAATTATGTTCGTTAAAAATATTTGCACAAAAACTTCTGTAAAATTTTGAAAATTTTAAGTAATTTTAAAAAATGCCGATAAGTTCTAAATGTAATTTTCAAAATGTTTACTAAATTAACATTTTATATTAAATTAATTTGTTTAATAACTCTGTATTTTGTTGAAAAAGTCTACAAAGTTATAGTTAATTTTGCATATGTTTAAAGCATCTTAAATGCAACAATTTTTTAATAGGGTTAGTATATTTTAAGAAATTATTAATATTATACTTGTGTGTGTAAAATTTTTCTCGTCACTGATTTAAAAATAAAATTTTCGTTTAAAAAATTCGAGCGTAAAAAATCATGAGAAATGCAACCGAAAATTCATACATGGTATATGAAATTTTATATAATATTGTTCGTGAATCATCATAATTGTCTCAGATATAAAAATAGTAGAGTTCCACGGAGTTTTTTGTTTGTTAAAATATAAAGAACATACATATTCGGCTTCAAAAAGTCGAGCCTGAAACACTGTGAAATTCTAGTATTTTCGTGCCAGGGATAATTATGAAGTTTTAAAGTTAAACATCAGTCGTTTATTACTAGATTAGTGCATTTTTAATTATTTTCACAGAATACTTTAATTATTAAAAATTTTCGATGATAAGCAATTTGTTCACAATGGGAGATATTGATTTAGTGGGAAATATTCACTTTTATGATGTGTAACTACTTAACTTTTGGAAATCGTTTTTTTTTTCACTTGGAAAACGACTTCCAAAAGTTATGCTGTATTACGTGATAAAAATGCTGTTTTCAAGGTGATGTAGTTTTTCCCGAGTTAAAAGATTCGTTTATTATTTCAAAATTTTTAATATTAATTCATTTAATAAAAATAAATTAAAACACCCTAACTCCGTGATTATTTAGCACTACGATTTCATCTTAAGAACAATATTAAATGAAATTTCATACACCGTATTCGAAATTTCAGTTGCATTTTCCATAATGTTTTAGGCTCGAATTTATGAATCATGGAAATATGTTAACATATTTAATGCATAATACTATATAAATATTTTATGTTCAAATTAAAAGATAATTTGCATTGCAGGAAATGTTTCGAAACCTTAGACAAAATAGGCAGAGCAGTTTGCTAACTGTACATCACCATATTCTCGATGTCGTTGCTTACATATTAAATATTGATAATGCCACCATGGAAGAGGGTGTAATCGACTATGATGAAAACATAAAAATTTTTAACAATTTTGTTGAACCACATGGACGACAAGTTGTGATCTTTTATTATCATTTAATGCGGGCACCAACCATAGGTGATATTTATTTTTTATCCTTCCATTCACTTTACTTTCACTAATACTTATCTTAAAGATATATAACTCAAGAAATATAACATCCCTAGAAGAATTGTTAGGGTTTACCCAGATTAAAATCCGGGCCCCATCAAGGCAAGCCCGGCGGGCGTTCCGAGAAACAGTACCCCAGTCTGGGTGTTTGGTAAGGCCTCTCCGGGTTTGCCGATATTGGGTGACCCTATACTGGTCCAGTCTATGTAATCTAATCTGGGCCCTAGTTAATTTTATAACACCTTACCCAGCTATCCCCCATACTGGCAACAGCCTGGGCTTTTATAGGCCCTTACTAGTTGCACTTAGAAATGCCAACCTAGGGCCATTACGGGTATTTTTGTATAGGCTTAATACGAGTATTATCAGGTGTACCCTAAGCAGGCAATCATTGTCGCATTTTTAATGTGGTTGAGCCAGCTTGATTTAATTTAAATTAAGAAGTACAAAAACAGTACGAAATTTAACGATTTTCTTCGGCTTAATAAAGATAAGACGTTATATTTTTAAAAATGTAATTTAGTTCGGTATCATTCTGTCTCTATTTAAAAACGACAAATGCACATAATTAACAAGGAGATGTTCCATTAATAATGTTTACATAATATAATACATTTGTACAAAGTATACAATATCGTCATTTATAATTAAAATTTTACAAGGCACAAATCATTAGTGGATTATTTACTTTTTTATAAATTTCATTTTTGGCAAATTTGATGAAGGACACAAATTTTTCTTCAAATTATTTGACCTTATAGATCTTTAAATTTGTGTGGCCCATTTACCTAACTGATTATTTAAATTATACTTGATAAAAATTAGAATTTTTTAATCTTCCAAATATAAATTCAATAAAACTCGTATATTATTGTTTTATATCGCATTATGGACTCTGTCCTCATTTGGGTGGAATTGCTCTACTTTAAAATGTATTTAATTTCACTGAGAGAAAACATGATAGTTGCTGCAACTAACTAATAACAGTTCTTTAGAAAATAGTTGTATTAACCGTAAAAACTAGTTGCAAATACCAGAAAACTAGTCATAACAACTTTAAAGAACAGTTGGATCGCAAAATGACTAACCTTGCTAGTTACCACGACTATTTTTTCTCTCAGTGTGTAGGGTGCTCTTCTCATCAAATCAAAAAATTTTATATAATATTGTTACAAATTGAAAATACACTAATTCCGTGGGTATAGCACTTTGATATCCTCTTAAGGTGAAATATCAGTGCTATATTCATGGAATCAGTGTTTTTTTATTTATAATTGTTTAATATGAAACATCAGTCGTTTATTACTAAATTAGTACATTTTTAATTAATTTCGCAGAATAATTTAATTATTAAAATTTCTCGATGATAAGCAATTTGTTCACGATGGGAGATATTGATGGAGTGGGAAATATTCACTTTTATGATGTGTAACTAATTAACTTTTGGAAGTCGTTTTCCAAGTGAAAAAAAACGATTTCCAAAAGTTGAGCTATATTACATGATAAAAATGCTGTTTTCAAGGTGATGTAGTTTTTCTCGAGTTAAAAGATTCGTTTATTATTTCAAAATTTTTAATATTAATTCATTTAATTAAAATAAAATCGGCCAACGTACGTCAATTCTATGGCATTGGGAGAATATTATTCAGTACATCACTGAGAGAAAAAATAGTCGTGGTAACTAGCAAGGTTAGTCAATTTGCGATCCAACTGTTCTTTAAAGTTGTGATGATTAGTTTTCTAGTATTCGCAACTAGTTTTTACGGTTAATACAACTATTTTCTAAAGAACTATTATTAGTTAGTTGCAGCAACTATCATGTTTTCTCTCTGTGCATTATCAATAGGGGAATATAAATAATGAGAATCTGCACGTAGAAAACTGTGACGTGCTCAAATAGGGTGCTCTTCTCGTTAAATCCAAAAATACACTATAATATTGTGATAAATTGAAAATACACTAATTCCGTGGATATATCACTTTGACACGCTCTTAAACATCCCCCATCAGAACAGAAGGTTTCGAACGTTTTTAAAACGTTTTACAAACTAAATAACGTTTCTAGAACGTTTTAAAAACCTTGTACGTTCTTAAAACGTTCTTCAAACTTTTTGTTCTGATAGGGTCACCTTAAGGTGATGATCACCTTTTGACAATTTTAAGCAATTGCTTAAACCTACAGTAAATTGCCAGAGTCGATCTACAGGCCCGGTTCTGGCCCAGTACTGTTAGCCAGACTTTGGCAAAGAAATTTACCAGTACTGTATGACATTTCCTACTGGGAATTCAACTCTATTTCAAGAAGTAATAAAAGAAAAATAATATTAAAATGAAACATTAGTGCTACATTTACGAAATTTTACATATTATTTACATATTAAAATAATATTTAGCAGTGAATTTTATTTTATTTACAAAAACTTCATACTAATTTTCACAATTTATATAATTTAATTATAGTTATAAAAATCAGAGTGGTTTAATACTAATACACTCGACGCTCCCATTTTCCACATTCCCATTTTCATAGCGCTCTCATTTTCATAAATTTTTCTTCCCCATTTTCATCAGAAATGTTCCATTTGTTTCGTTATTGAAACGCTATATCCGGTTCGCTGTTTAACCAATAATAACTGAATATCGCTGGCGGGAAATTTAAACTTGCTTAATTCGTTAATAATTGTATACAGTTTAAGGCAGGTTACAACCGAAACAACCGAATATAAATAACCAATGAAAATATACATGCGCTAAACATGTGCGCAATTGCGCCATAACGGAAATGAGAGCGTTTCCGGTCTTGAACATGTGGAAAATGGGAGCATAGAGTGCATATTGAAATAAAATTGAATTACTGAAAATATATGTATTTATTATTAAAGTATTGAAAATATATCTACAATATTGGGTACACTAAGGAAAAATTTGTCTGACAAAGTCTGAATTTAAAAATCAAGAATTATTTCATTTAACAATTTAAGAAAAATTCTTGTGTATTTCTTAAATTCAATATCTCTTCAATTGAATTCAATTTTTCTCTTATAACATAACCTAACATTCAATGTTTTTAATACTACGTAGACGTTCAGACTCAAAATAGTATTAATTTCAGACTTCTGTTTTCGCATTGTAGTATTAATGTAATTTTCAAATAACATTCAGTAATATTACAGTGATATTGCGAGTATAAAGGAAACGTTCTTGTACAGGATTTCTATTTAGTTTTTTGTACATCAACAGACTGATATAAAAAGAAAGATATACCAGGAATGTTCAACAAAAAAAATGTCATTTGCAGAGACAGGACGATGGAACAGACAATTGAACGAAAGTGAACGAATAATGAGTTCGTGCGTCAGTGATGGCACTGATGAGAAATTCAACGGAAAATGCGTCATTGTATACAGATTAAGACCGGATGTTAAGTTTGAAATGAAAGAATTGCTCGAGGCAAGTTCTGGATGGATTTTGAAAAAATGGTGTGATGCCATCAATTTTATAGTCAAATGGAGTCGCAATGGAGGAGTTAAATTAAAGGCGACGATTTGCGGGTCGAAACGCTAATTTTGCCGAGGCTACTGCGATTTCTTTACAACTTGACTTGCGGGATGACAGGGCACACTTTTCATAACAAAATTTTCTTTCGCTGTTGGGGACATGCATGTATCGGAGTTTTAACAAAGTAACGCTTTTACGAGCATTACGAGACTCCGCCAACGGCGATGAGACGTTCTTTTTATCGAACTTCAGAGCACTCATCATTTCCAATTAAGGGCGTATTCTCTAACTGCTTTGATTGATTATTTGATTGATATTTTGTTCCTTTAGTTACCATGATCGGTTTAAATGTTGCAATCTTGTTAAATTAAAGTATTGTAATTTGCGTTGAATTTATATAGAAGTAACCTATTTCCTAATAAAAATGAAACATATATGGTCCATGTATATTATAACAATTTCATATAAGGAAATAAAAAGTTCATATATGAACATGCATGGTTTACCTTAATCCATATACGGCCATACATGGTCGATATATGGCAATAATTGATTACCATATATGGAAATTATTAAAAGCATATGTGGCTAGAACATTATATCAATTATTATATGATATTTTTTATATATAAAATCAATTATTATTTTATATTAACATATATAAAATGGTATTTTTACACAAATTCTCTACATTTAATATATTGGCCATCTTTGCTCAATATATATTTAGCCACTCATTATAATCTAGTACAAAGAAAAATGTATCGTTCGTGTATCGTCGATATAATATATTTTGAAATATATAGATAATGTAATAAAATTTCTATACATGGACAATATATTTTTCATTTTACTAGGGAATTTTACATGTTTTTCTGTTTATTAGACTGATTGAAATTATTATGAGAAAAATATTTTTTACCATATAAAATCATTACAATAATCTACAGGAGCAAAACCAGATCAAACAATTATTGGAATTAATAATAAAATTATAGGATAAAACTGTTTTCTTCATGCACTGAAAGAAATTCTCGGTTATCCTAACTATATAAATAAAGTTGGTTTTGGCGTCAACTATAGTGCAGTTCACTTCGTGCAAATAACTATTTCAAGTTTAGTCAACTATAAAGTAAATAAACTGATTTAATAAATTTTCATAATTTAGTTTGCCATAAATGATATTCTGTAAGTATAATGTCAAACTAATAAATTTTTTATTAAACATTGATATTTTTTTCTCTCAGTGCTCAAGTTGATGTTTTTACTTCATTGTTTATTTGCTTATTTCTTATTTAATTTACGACACAGCTTATTCGCTTAACAATATTTCTTAAAAAATTTGCAATGGCAGTGTTGTAACCCCAATCTATTCTATTATATATATTCTAATGATTACGCTATATATTATATATACTCTAATGATTACGCTATGAGAGACTCGAATGAGGAACAGGCAACTCTCAGTCCATAAAATCGGACGGTTGGCTGTCTTACTGATAGTCGAATTGACAGTCAAATTCAAAATTATTTCTTTGCATATTTAGAAATTTATGTGGTAATTATGTATCCACTTATCCCCCCCCCCCCAAATTGGGTTTTAATATATGAAATCGATGCGTCTTTTCACGCTGATTATAATAAAATTAAAAAAAAGGCACTCTCTTGCCGTTCAAAAGATATGGCCAAAAAACTGTACGGTCTCTCGGAGCGCGTCTGGGTAGATCCAGGACCAGTGATCGTTAGTTTAGTTAGATTTTAATGAATTTGTTGTTGGGTGAGGCGTAACCCTCAAAATTTGAACAAATGGGTAAATCTATTTATTTAAATCGATGGAAGTAATTGTGGTCCTTTGGAGCACCAAACTGAAGTTGATATTTTCAGAGATATCCGCTTCTTCTTCGTCTTCTTCTACTTCAGCTTCTTCTTGTTTTTCATTTATATCATGCATTCTCGACAATATATCGAAGAACGCATCAATTCTATTATTATAAACGTATGTGTATTTAAGAGTCTAACATATATTCATCTAGAAAGCAGGAGCCAAGATCAATTATCCGCCCGCTGTTGTTAGCCGTCGACACTTTGCGCCTGCTTGCTCGCCCTCGGGCGCAATGTCTCACTTTGCGCCCGCAACAGAAACACGCATAAGGTCACTTTTCATACGTGATGAACAAAAACGTAATTATTTCGCATATTTTGCGGAATTTATGTTCAAACGCGATAGTACATTTGACAATATATATATTGTCGAGGATTCGTGATATGAATGAAGAACAAGAAGAAGATGAAGAAGAGGAAAAAGATCAAGAACAAGGACAAGATGAAAATAAAGATGAGGAAGAAGATAATAAAAAATAAAAAAAGAAACATAAGAAATTAAATAAATGGCGAAGAGCGTAAACCTCAAAAGTTGAACAAATTGAGAAAAACTGTTTCTTTAAAATCTAACTAAACTAACAACCCAGGTCCAAGACATCGTTGGAAGTAATTTTGGTCCTTTGAAGCATATCCCTAAAGTTTATATTTTAAGAGTTATGAGGAAAAAAGTGCGCCAAACCCAGACACCCAAGCAGCATTTTCCGATCGTTAATCGACGTTAACAATTGGACTGAGCTAGGCCCGATATCGGTTCAGACGGTTGGATGAAGATCAAAATGTAACGCTGATTTTTATTGGCCCAATATCTGCTAC
>JABFPN010007601.1:0-10134 GCA_022817305.1 Leptoteleia sp. ZL-2020
TTTTGTTTTTGTTCTATGTTTCTCGTAGCAGCTGGAAATTGACACACCATCTGGACAAATGAGGCCGAAGGGGTCAACTTCAACGCCACCTGCAGGAGGCTTTTCTAAACTTTTTGACATAAAAAAAATATGATTATGTAGCGTATATAGTTTTAAATAAATGGCAAAAAACCGATATCAATTATCTGCACTCTTTGATACAAAAAAAAATTATACAAAAACAGCTCGAAAAAATGGGTCAAAGGTGGCACCCTGCCTTAACCTGACAAATCTGAAACCTTTTTTTCTCACAATAATATGTAATGAGAAAATTCACTTGAGCATAAATGGTTTTCAAATATTTATAACTCGAACGACTGATGCAAATAATAAGCAAGATATTAGTATTTTATACCGAAATGAACTTAATTTGTTTCGCGTTAGGACGAGTCAATTTGTTGAAATTGAAGCACGCGATAGTCTCACTGGAGCTCAGAAAGTTGCAACGATATAAAGCACTTGTTTTCTTTTGGATGGATTATTTTGGAACCACGCAACGTATTATTTGATATACCACGAGTGGAATAACAATAATCAGCCAATCATGGGTTTCAAGTTCACCCTAATTTTAAACAATTGAATATCACATTGCATAATGATCCCAAGAACAGTGAGACTTATTTGCCGAGGGAAGCAAAGAAAAATTGGGTGCTCGTCCGCTACATATAATCAAGTGGATCTTAAAGCCGAAAAGAAAGTGTGCATCGATGTATTGGACCATAATTATGTTATAAATTGATTATTCCACGTATACACGGGCATTAGCAAGTCATTTTCTTTTCTTACAGTCTCTCGTTGCATGGAATTTTGGTAACCATGGCAAAGGAAAATATTCAAATGAGGCATACAATTGAGAAACTGATCGTTCTTGTTAATAAAGGGGATCAATTTATTTGAATATTTCAAATTAACCACTTCTATAAAAATATGTTAAAATTTATAAAAGAATATAATAGGTAAATGTAAAACCAAACAAATTATAACAATAATATGGAGTTAACATTCAATATCAAGTAATCGTATTAGTAACATCAATACAAATATTCAATTATTTGTAATGTATACAATTTCAGTTCGATTTTACCGGACTTATCAGTCCAATTGAAATCTGATCATTTTTCATCCTCTCGGTATTAAATGGAATACATTTGATAACTAAAATACCCAATATTTGGATGCCCGAATACAATGAAGGTTGACTATGATGTCAATGGCTGCTCCTTTAAATGCAAAAACAAACAGACAAGTAAATTTAGCAGGGATTATCTTGTTTTTAGAGATCCAAGTACGATAACACGGATATTTGTCGGCTTCTCGTCGATCTACGAATTAACTCGTGCAACGAAGCATCTAATTACGCGACAAATTTCTTTGAGCCTTATCTTTTCTCCGATTTGACGGTATCTTGCAGAAGACGTCTTTCTTTTACTATGTTGTTTAACCTATTTCCACAATCGATAAAGATAATCGGAGATAAAAATGGATACACTGATACGAGGGAGTTCAACATTCTAAAGATGTAAGCGCGAGTCATTCACTGCAAGTTGAAACAATTCATCTTAATAGTACACTGAGAAAAATTTTCAGTTTTCATAACTATAAAAACAAAATTGGTTTCAGAGTCAACTATGGCGCACTTTAGTTATAATTGTAGTTTTGGTAACTAATCATATTGCTGCACTCAGAAAAATATGACAATATACTACTGATTTTAACTTTGTTTCAAATATATGTTGGATACATGTTTATACCCAAAGTTAAAAACATTAATATTTTCTGTAGTATTTTTCTCAGTTCACTGTACAATTTTAGTTGTAATAATACTGTTAATTTCTTTCATTATATACGTATACAAAAGCATAAGTTTAAACGTACACGAAAACCGTTTTTACATATAATAAACTTAGCTTAAACATTAACAGGAACAATTTTTTTAAGATCAAATGCAAAATTCTATTTCAAAATATAATGTAAATTGTTACTTACTGTTTGCATTCTTTTCGTCTGTTGCAGATTGGTAATTGTCCACATGTGGAAGTCGTCATCTTGAATTCAAACTTCAAAATGTTATAGTTCAGGTAACTTTTTAAAGTTCACTTAAGAATCGTTTTATTTTTCAAAAATTATTAGATTGTGATTAGAAATATGCTTATGCGAGTTCATAAATTCTGAATTGCATTTGATATTTATTAGAAATTATGTTTACTTTTCGTACTTTGAATTGGTATAATGAATTAAACAATGCTTTTAACAAAAAAAATGAAACTTTGGGCTAAATTAAATTATAACATTTAATTTTTTTACAATTACTTTTTTTAATTTAATCTTATTTACTGCAAACCACGTTTTCAATGTAGTCGAAATTCGACTTAAATTCAATTGATATTAAGTAGCTAATAATGTGATATTAATTTTTAATCGATTAATTAAACAATTATACGAGTTCAGACTAGTCCACTCGAATTGTATTTATATTAAACATTTCATTATCTATTTTTAAAAAGTAACGATGACAATTATAGATGAATAATATAATATAAAAAAGAGAAGTATTAATAAAAAATGAGGCAGAGTTTAGGGTAATAAGAATTAAATGATACTTAAATGTTTTAAAATAATTTTTTTTTATTGTTATTATTATTCTCGAGTCATTATACTTCTAATAATCATAATTTTATCTGTCGGTGTAATAGTGTTTACAAGTTCCTCGTTTTCTTCGTGGACACTTGGTTCGCGTTCGTTCTCACTCTATTATTCAACGCTGTTGATTCACTATGTCGGTGATGAGCTTATCGATGAGAAAAATAAATAAATAAATACAAACGAAAAGCTGAACTCATCGGCGCATTTCAAATGGATGTAAAGTCTGAAATAATTTTGCTCTCATGCAATAAATGAAAAGCTTTTTATTTATTTATTTTTTTTTTTTTCGATTTGTTCATCGTTTAGTTGAATGAAAACTGGCTTCTAACGTTCACTATGGAAAAGGTTGACGCAATCTTAGTATATAAAAATATGTAGCTTCATTGTTTATTCAGCTATGCGTATTGCAACGTTGTAGGCGAATTACATAATTATCGTGATCAAAAATTGACAAATATTTATTGAAACTGTGCAATATAAAAAAAAAATCACACTTTGCTATTCGTTAAAGAAAAAAGCTTCAGGCTTCCCTAACGAGTTATTGATTTTTCTGAAATTGCTTGCTAAATAAATCTCCAAGTTTTTCATTCAATTGTTCTGCATTTTGCATAAAAAGATTTTTGGTTTTTTTCAGTGTGTTGATTGGTAATAGAGGAATTTCGATTTGTACAATTTGTTTCGCATTAAAAGACAAAATTACTTTCCATACAAAGAGAAAAGTATTATGATTGGTAAATTTGTAACTACATAATTGTGACCTGTGTGTGGGTATGGTGAAAAAAGAGGAGGAAATACACACGAGATTATAATTTGCTTGAATATTTTATTGTTGTCGTATGACAATTCGGTGAGACAAACACGCCGACAAACGTTGAACATCTTTTGCACTTTGAGCCATCTCAGACCAAGAAACGCGTTCGAATGACGAACATTCTTAGGTATTTTGGTCCCCGCGCTTGTTCACTCCAAGTCTTAAGGCACGACTATCCATCATGTGTCTTTTTTTCTTCTTCTTCCTTCTATACTTCTTTCCTTTTTATACAAAAATTGTCCGCACACTAATCGAACGTATTAAAATAAAATTTTGATAAATACATCTCTCTTACTTTCTCACACACGCACACTCTTTTTCTCTCTCATTCAATCTGTATTCCACTATACAATAAATGTTACATGAATATGTATATATATGTATATATATATACATATATAATACATTTATTATATATATATACATATATAATATAATTTATTTCTCATAACTTTAGCGTATATAAACTTTTTTTATTAGATAATAAATTTTCATAGTCAAAATTTTATCCCAATGAAAATATTGCTCGTCTTTCGTTGATTAAGGCTTATTCACTGCACGGGAGATGCCAATATCAAAGCGACTGCCTTTTTTTAAATATAAACTCTTATTCGCATAATTATATTATATAAATAATTCTGTTGCTTCTTTTTCGACGTCCCCTGTTCACTTAATAAACTGTATATTAACGCGAAGGTACAGCCACTATAATATAGTCTTTTTCAACGTGCAAACGCACGCGTTACTTTTTCGATAGTCATTCGGCGCTAGATTATTATACGAACGATATGGCATTACGTAATTTATTATGGCTTAATGATTACGCTACTCTTCATTGTACATTGCTGCCTTGACCTGCCTAGCAGGTAAGACTTAACCCTTATTCGTAGACTTTATTCTGACAATCAGGAAACGATCGTCCAACAGCTTTATCCATCCCCTCTTTTTTAATTTTTTACTCCTGTCCATGTAGAAGAACTTATCTTTTACCGGACGTTAACGATTGGCGTAATATTGGACCAATGTCGGCCCGCAATTTTTAATTCAGATATCACATATTTTCTTCTGGTCTAGTACTGTCTCAATAAGTTCCCTCTAAGCTTCGCAAAAATATATAAAAAATACTTGTCAATATCCATAAACTGACTAGTGATTGTGTTTCTGCTGGAATCGTCAGACTTTTTAGAGTATTTATTACATTAATTGTCGTTGAGAAGTTTTACTTTACAAGAATATCAAATGGTACCAAGAGAATTATATTTACAGGTGTCATGTTATTTGGACTGCAAAGTGTTTTTATTTTGCTCATCGTGTTAAAGTTATTTATTCTTATAGAATATTTTTTTTCCAGCCTCGACTAGTTGCACAATTCTGAAGAGGTCTAAATGGATGAATCTTACGAAAAGTTACAAAAGATGGTTAAATACAGAATTGGAATTTTGTTAAAGAAGTTTCAAAAATATTATTGGTTCCTCATGGCCTAATAATATCCACGCAATGAGAATTGATAAAATTAAACACTGGTCTCGGTTCCAATTGTTCTAGACAGCGTTCTTCAACATTAGATCCAATACTTTGCCAATCGTTTTTTTTTTTTTGTTTTTTTTTGTTTTTGCATGGACATACAGGCAGATTTTTTCGCTTGCTACGAAACTGAGGGTCGTAATTCCAGACTTATCACAAGAGAGTTTTATCTAAGATCAGATTTCGAAAAAGAAAATATAATCTGCGGACAATTCGGTTCATTTTCATTGTCACTCTTTTGCACACAATTGTAAAAAAATAATTTCTCCTTTTATTGATTGCACTTGAATTTCGCGGTTCAAAGCGGGAGGTCAAAACTCGCATTTCGCTCTCCTTCATTGACTTGTTAATTCATTGGACAATTTGACAAATTCAAATTCCTTGACTGATTATTTGTAGGTGATCGCTTAAGGCACACTAATGCACTTTACAAATATTCCATTAGATTGTTACAAAGTCTTGTCTTTATCAACACATCTGTATTTACATCAATCTTGATTATATTTTAATTCATATTTAATCTCAGGCTCCTATAAGGCATTTCTACGCCGAAGAAATGAGTTGTAAAATTTGAAAGCTTTATAACACAGGTGTGAGAGGCACCTTTTTCACAGCAAATAATTGCCAGAATTGGAAATCGTAATAAACCTACTTTAATGTCCACCTTTTATTAATTTATTAAAATTTTTTGCTTAAAAATCCGTATAATAATTCATTTTCTTTTGACAGATGATTTTATGAATGAATACCTTGTATAGAAAGTGATACGCAAACATTTGTGGCATATATTTTGGACGCATAAACAGAACGTCACTAAAAACTTGACATGAAACTTGCACCCTTGGACATGAAAAACACTTGGCGTCAATTAAACAATAAAACAGTAATGAAATAGAGATATTCCAAAAGTCTACAACTCATTTTTTGGCGTGGAAAATATGGTGCACTCTTAAGAATCATGCGAAATCAAATATAAGAGATTTATTTATTTAACACTGTTACCAAATAAACGACTCGTCGCCCTAGACGTTAAAACGTAATTAATAACTAAAACGTAATCAATAAGTCGTCCTTTTGGCCACTTTGACGATTCGTTTCATGTTTATTTATGCTTTAACGGGGAAAGCTTTCGCATTGTCGACTGTGTCATTTCAATTTAAAATGATCAATAGGAATGTGACTTGATAAATAAAACGATGCTTAGAGTGCGTGCGGTGAAAAGTGTAGAAAAATCTTTGGGGTCTTTG
The DNA here is from genome assembly GCA_022817305.1 of Leptoteleia sp. ZL-2020. Lineage (NCBI taxonomy): Eukaryota > Metazoa > Arthropoda > Insecta > Hymenoptera > Scelionidae > Leptoteleia > Leptoteleia sp. ZL-2020. Next base: position 6,265 of record JABFPN010007601.1, read on the forward strand.
TCGCGTAACGCTGAAAACACGTGACCGTTGATGATAAATTCAAGCGGATATAAAAGTGTGTATAAAGGCGAGAAAGGCACTCGTTTGACTTTCCGGTCATTTGTAGTGTACAATTCGCTGCAGTTCCGATTCACGTTAAATTTCGCGGCACCAGTTACAGAATGGGATGACGTAGTTGTTTATATCACCAACTTTGAGTCTGACGTGATTGACCGACGTCACCAGGACAGTAGAGTTCGTTCGAATATGCTTTTAGCATCTTTATCGTCGGAGGACAAACCGCGTGGATTGGTTCCCAAAATCGATCGGTTGCGACAAAAACATATATCGACGTGACAGCAAACATGATACAAACTCCTGTTATCTATTACCGATTAATTAATGAACGATGAACAAAGTAATATTATATACACATAGACTTGACGATTTGATTTAAACGAAGAATCAAGTTCGCAACCTAATTAAGGGAAAGCAAAATGTTAATAATCATTACTAGGTTTTCTAGCAACGTCACGAAACTTTTAATTTCATCAACTTAGTTAGATATATTTTATAGTATTGATTTGAAACATTTTTAACAAATTGTATTTGGAATGCCAAATACAAATATAATATAAATTATTATTTTTTTATAATATATATAGAATATCATTTTTATAATATATATATAGAATATAATTTAGTTTGTGTAAATAGTTATTTTCGTATTTGTGAAGATCATGGCATTGCTGAAAAGTGTAGTAATTTTTAATAAAATTCTGCACTCCGCGTACAATTACGATAAAGCTTTATACAACAAATATGTACAACCAAACTTCACTACGTAATACTTTTTATCTTCGTGTTACATGGAAGCAATATTTTGAGCAATTCAATATTTGTATATAGTCACATGCTGTACTCTACCAAAGAGTACACCGCTGGTCGAAAATTCTTTTGCCATCGCGCGGCTTCTCGGCTCCGCACGTTCTCGCAACCTACAAGTGGCCTAGCTGATAACGTTTTAATCTCATCAATCGACAAACATAACGAGATTTCATATCAACTTGACTATGTAGCTTACCACTTATGGTAGAGTAACGTGGTCACAAAAACTGTCATCCTTCGAGAAATGTCAATAAAAAGCTTCAATTAATTTTCACCGCTACGATTAGTTTATAAAAGAACTTTCAAGTAAAGCGGAAATATCCTACACCAAGATATGAAGCATAACAGAAGAATTATAATATCGAAAATTGAATCATTAAATTTGAATTAATTTGATACACAAACAAGAATTACGAAGCAAAAACTATAACTTGAATTACAAATTTCTTTCGTAATTCATCATAAGACTGTTCATAAATTGTTTTTGGGATTTGAATTTAATCTTTTATGGGAATATTAACTGTTTTATTTTTCTGCGTGTAATGGCACTGGCACCTTAAAAATCAGTGAACTATTGACATAATTAGAACTGACGTATCCTTGAAAGATGCAGTGGAGCTAACAAAGCAGAAGATTTTCTCGCAAAAAGTACGGACATTCACGTAAAATGAGAGTTTGTCGGATACCTGATGAAGGCACTGCTGACTTGAGGTAACTCCGTGTAGAGGGGTGGGGGAACTTGCGTGGGCCAAGTCACTGGAACCTGCAGATTGAATTGGAGCGCACAGTCGGGCTTCTTTTTCACATTTAGATTGCAGGTGGTATTGCAATTGTTATTGTTATTATTATTATTGTTGTTGTTGTTGTTGTTTTTTTTGCTGTTAATGCCGAGGTCGTCAGCAGGTTTACTGATGGGGTTGTCCAAATAAGGTTTGAATAGTATGGCGTCCTTCTTGGCGGATGGAGCCACCGGCGCTTCAGTCTTCAACTTGACCAGACAGAGTGGCGCGTCCTGGGGAGGCCCGTTTTCCCGCTTGACTGACAAGGACACGCAATCGTAACAGGAAGGCCTCGTATAAGGAGGAAACTTGCCAGCAGACGTGTGTTCTGTAAAAGCAACGGGGTCGTTGAAGCCGTACGCTCGGCTATCCGGGTAAGACTTCTTTCTGGGTGGCGCCTCGGAGTAAGTACCGGATGGGACGTACGAACAAGACGAATACTTGTAGTCCTGGTACCGAGGGTCTTGCTTCTGGCCATAGCCAAACCTCTGCTGGTCACCATCCACCTCGCTACAGTTCGAAACGTTCGCGAAATGCAGTGTCTCGAACGTCGTCACCTCGATTTTGGGATGGAACCGAGTTCTAAGGTCCACTGGATATTCGTACAATGTCGTATCCTGGACAGATCCGATTCTCTGCCTGGACATGCCTCCCCGATGAGCGATCTCGTCCCTCAATACCGTTTCCTGGCCCAACCATTTTTGCACCTGCCTACGATTAATGTTGAACTTCTTGGCCGTGGCTCGCTGATTTCCGGCCACTTCCGCGTCCCGATGGAACGCGTCCAAGACCTCGAGCTTAAAACGCAACGAGAAAGATCTTCTTCTCGTCAAGTCCGTCGGAAGCGGGAATGAGGAACAGGACGAGGAATCGGCATCCACGTCGCTTTCCGAGCTGGACTTGTAGGATACACTGCTGGGACCTTGAGGACTCGGCGCCTGCGAAGAAGTCAACGGACTCATGCTGGCAGGTGACCGCCGTTCCGTTTCACTATCCGTAGACTCTCTCTCTCGCTTAAGCGCTGTCGACTCGTCCTCCCGCATTTCCTCGATCCTCGAGTCCTCCTCGTCTGGCGCCTCCGCCAGGCATTTCACCAGGGTCTCGGCCATCGGGTCTCCGACCTCCGTCAGGTCTTGGAAGCGGGACGCCTCGTGCACCTGCGACGATGTCTCATAGGCTGAGTCATCCGGGCTGCCCAACCTCTCCATCTTTACATCGGGATAGTATTGCGACAACGAGTCGTTCGGGAGTGCATTCTCCGGGTATCTGAAGGATACCCCATTGACGCCAGGATTGGCATAGTGCTTGAATGCTCCGTCGCAGCCGGAACCCCAATTGGTACCGGCATGGACACCGCCGCTACAGTACTGACTGTTGTAGACCTCCGATATTGACAGCTGGCCATTCAAGGACACGTACTTTGCGGAGCTGCCGTAAACGTACGGCGGACTGGAGGACGAGCCGGTAGGCGGCACGCCATCCACAGGCAGACGCCCAACCAACGCTGGACTCAAGCTGGCCGAGTCCCTCGTGTCCATCTTCTCCTGGCGCGACTTGTCCCCTCCATCCTGGCAGCCCTTCCTCAGGTTATCCTCGCACTGCAGCCACTTTTGGATCTGTCGACGGTGTATGTTGTACTTGCGCGCGGTCGCTCGTTGATTGCCGCGGCACTCCGCGTCGTTGCGGTACGAGTCCAGGACCTTGAGCTTGAAGGCCGGTGGAAATATGCGCCTGCTGCCCATAACACCAACCGTTTTTCGCGCACCATTGAGTCGCTGTTGCGGCTTCACTGTAACCATTTTCGTAGCCGCGGAGTGGCCGGCGTCGGCATTCAAAACCTCCACTATACCGTGCGCCATAATCGTAAGTAAACTTAAACGCGAACGGTCAACGCGAACACAACGAACATCGTCTGGTTAGCGTGCGCGCGTTACATTGCAACAGCCGACGAGCGAGTTCGGCGAATGCGCGCACCCAATCCTCGCCTCGGTAATGCTGTAACTAATTTCCATCCCTACTTTCGTGCTTGCTGAAAGGCGCTTCGCCGTCGCCCCTCTCCCTGTCTCCCCGTCCCCCCGTCCCTCTGCCCGCCGCCAACACGGCCAGGCCGGTACGTCCACTGCTCCCACTGCTCCCACTTTAGACGCCAGCGACGCCGGACAGTCTCCCCTCCAAATTTCCCCTCCGAAGTCGGCAGTTACCCCGCCGTTCCCCGTCCCTTTAG
>JABFPN010007602.1:0-10133 GCA_022817305.1 Leptoteleia sp. ZL-2020
TTTTCCTTTTTTTTTTTTTATTAAATATATATATATATTATAAACTGTAACCCGATTAAATTCTACTTAAAACAGTGAGAATATAAAAAAACTATAAAATTATTGCAATGATCAAGTAATACATTCTAAAAGCTAATCAATCAAAGCGAATCTCATTTGTTTCAGCCCGTTTTCTGTTGTCGAGAATTAAATTCGTTAATTTTTAGAGTGTAGCATAGAAATTATGTTTAATAAGAATTGTAAATATTATAGAAAATCATATAAAAAATTAATTATTATATTAATAAATATTCGAAAGATATTGTTCAGACTGTCAATTTTGCTGTCCACAAATTGATGTTTCATATATTTGATCAAATTTAATCGAAGCACTCACTTCAGTTAACAAACGCACAGCAAACGGCTTTAAACAGATTCGTCGAGCATTTATTATGTTGATAACTAATGGGACCTGAATGAACAATTTTTCAAGTTCTTTTCTAGCACGAAGAACAATCACTTTTTATTAAATTAACTGCTGCACTTTCGAGACATTAACCTCCCGAAGGCCATCGAAATAAATTCTTATTTGTCTCAATAGAGCGACTTGACAATTTTACCCGCTGACGTTACGAATTATTAAATACGAAATAAATTTAACACTTGCTCTTATAAATACATACATATCATCGCATTGTTAAACAATTGTACTTTTATTATTACATTTATATACAATTAAAATTACATTTGATTCGAATAATAATTTATAATACTTTGATCACAAGACGTTAAAAAATACGTCACATGTAAACTCTTTTGGTGTATAACATTTAGTGTTTCGATGGGATGAGCAAGAGCAAGTTACGCTTGTCACCGCTCATATTTATAAGACTGAGATCAGTACCTAAAATATAACATTACTATCATGAGTATTTCGTACGATTTACATTTAGTTTCTTCTTTGTCGGAAGCTTCGTATTATAAATTGAAACAAGTCTTGATTTCAAAAGTTATTACTTCTTTCATCCCTTTTACTTTTCAAGTGCAATTTCCTAATGTGTCACATAAAATGTGTGTGTCGTTACATTTAAATTGTTATTAAATATCTTGCCGATAGTTTTTATTCGAAAAAAATAATTTATTTCTACTTGATGTCAACTCTAAAGGATGACTTCCTCTGACAGTAGGATTTTATAAAACTGGACCTGATTCGTAAAATCTATCTGTGTATTGTGGTACAAGTTTGCGACGACGAGATTGGGATCGTTCTGTGATATGCAATTAATTGTTCGTCTTGTACTACAAGTAGGCGGTGTGTTTGCTACTGTGCTCGAGAGCAGCTAGGACGTCCTGTTTCTGGCGCACATACAGTCGACCTTTTTTCCAAGGATTTTGAAGCTGGAGAGGCTTAAAATCGTCTCGTAGACACCTCTCTCGAGCTCCAATTACGGCCACCAGACAAAAGTTTGGCAGTTCCTCAGCCGCGTAAATAGGCCCCTCTTGACCTTTCAACACTACCGCCGTATTAAGTTGTTTAACAACGAGGTCGACAACTTCTCTCGCGGTTGTGCGTGGAGTCACGTGCAGTTTTAAACTAGTGCCAGATGCCAAACCTGTTTCATAAGCTGCGTACACCTGTTAATTAAATTTAACAATTACTTTTTCCTCCTATTTTCACATATGATCGTAAACATTCTGTTTCAGTCCAATACAAAACATGTTATAACACTTTTCAAGCAAAACTTTTATTTTCTTAAAAATAGCAGACATTTTAAATGTTTTTTTTTTTTTTTTTTGAACATTTTTAAATGAATTGAAATTATTAAAAATTTAAAAAATAAATTGATGACGCTTTTATATTGTAGCAAACTCCTTATATTATTGTATCTATTATTATTATTAATAAAATATTGTATTAATTTTAATTTACTTATATATGTCCCTCACGTTTGTAATTAGTGATAAATAAAAAAAAAAAGCAACATAGATTAATTAAAGTGTCATCAAACGCAAATTGGATCAAAATATTGGTACAAATGTCAAATTTGAATAATTCTAAATGTGAATAAAATAATATATATGTATGTATGTATACAGGGTGCCCTGAAAAGTTTGGAAACGGTCAAATATATCGATAAATGAAATACTTAATCACTGATGAGTGTCTAGTCTTTGGGGGAAAATGTTTTAGATTAGGGCGCCTCCTTAATTTTAGTCACCTTCAACATTTGAACTGCCCCTCAAACGAGTGGCAAAGCCACGAGTAATGATAAACAGCTATGGCAACATTGGTGTTGAACTATTAAACTCTGTTCATGCAACAAAGCTTTTCATATTCTTCCCAAGGTTGCCATATGAATCCTTCAATTAGGATTTTTACAACAACTCTTTTCAGCTTACCCTGAAGGTCACACGTTTCTTTATTACACGCTCACGAGCAATGTAATATATCAGAGCTTTTTTATTACCTGTAATATTCCGGGCAATGGCGCGGGCATAATAGCCGCGTCATCTTTATTCTCGTCCATGTGGCCCTCTTGCGGACACGTAGCCATAGACGCGACGGTCACGGTCGGTTTGGTTGTCTTGACTTTAAGGTAACCATGCTTTTGTACAGGTGTAGAATTGGGCGACGCGTACTCATCACTGCTAATCGAATGCATACTGTCGGAAGTTGTATTGCTGACGCTAAGCAAACTCGTCGTGTTAGTCATGGCGGTGGAAACACTCAGCAAAGATCCGCCATAAACGATAGGTTTCATGCTGAGTAATGGACTGGTGCTTGCGGACGCAGAAGTTACCGTCGTGGATCTTGTTCGTGGACTTTGTTTGTATTTAGCCAGGAATAATGTATCTTCAGACTTTGAAGGTGGAAGCCGGACGTTTTGTAGTGGAATCAAGTGATGACCAGTGGTGCCGGTTGGGCAACCTTTCATCATACACGTAGTTTTTGCAGGCTCCGACGTCGAAGATACGGTTGACGTATTGCTACCCTTTCGAACGTACTGACCAATTGGTAACTGCTGTTCACTCTTACTAAATTCGGTGGTGAGCAAATTAGTTGCCGAATTAACGATATTTGGACCGGGCCAACTTCCTCGACCAGGACTCTGCTTTACAAGTTTAGGATCACGTGGAGGAAGTTGCAACAAACTGCGTTTCAGACTGTTCCCACTATTTTTATTTCGATCCAAACTTAAAAGATGTTTCATATAAATACCGGCAGCTTGTGAACTTATCTGAAAGAAAAAGCATTTTATTTTATTTTATGTCTGTGTCAAGATTTTGCACTAACCCATAAACGATATTCATAATTTTAAACTAAACGTTTTTTTTTTTGATTTTACAATCGTTGGAAAATACATAATATTGTCAACAATAAAGTCATCGTTATATAATGCGAAAATAAATTATTTTAAAGTTACTTGAAATCAAGAGTTTTTTGTTTTTATTTATTAACAGGTTAATAAATAATAAATAATAAATAATAAGGTTAATAGTTAAGCGAAGAACATGAGCAACTGGTTAATTTTTATAAAAGTCAAAAGCAAGCAGTAGAATGAATAGATGAAAATTACATTGAACTGCGATACTCCTCTGTCTCTAGCGAAACTAATAACATCGATAAGCCATCTGGCCCCTTTCCAAACGGTGTTGACCTGGGATTGTAGGTCTTGAAGCCTCGCCAACTTGTCTTTGGCGATGCTTAATTCCGAAGAACTGAACGCTTCTCTCTGGTTGTGTTGCGCCTGCGCGGTATCGAGTTCTAAAATACAACTGAGTCGCGAGTATCGGTTGATAACGTCCTTTTGGTAAGTGTTCAGGTGAACCATCTCGAACACTTGAATCGGCAGCGAGAGGAGGTCGCCACGCTGCAATAAAATTTCCTTAGTACCGGGGACCGAACAGGCGGTCTCCGCCGGTGGGACGGCAATCAAAAAAGACACGTCGTGGGTAAGCTCGATCACCTCAGCATCGTATAATCGATGCACAAGTGAATCCTCGGAATTGATGTCCATTAAACCGAACAGACGCCTGGCAGCCGCAGCCACTTGGTCAATGAACAGCTTCTGTTGTTCCGTTCCCTGCGACTCATTTGACGCATTCTCTTTCTCCTCGGAGTCTTGCAAACTCATCGTTTCCGATGCCTGTATTCGCGTCATTCTTTTCAAGTAGTCCCATTCCTCCCTAAACAAATTTTTATTCTTTCTATACTTATGTAGTGGTGTCTTTCCCTTACAACATAGGGTACAAATGACGAGAATCAATCAAAACTAACCAACAATTACGAGATTCTGCATTTAAACAAATCGGCCAAATTACGTTTTGGTTTTGATTGTCGAGTGTAGTAAATCCTTAACGAATGAATATTTGTTATTATTCTGCTAATAAATAATCAAACTGGGGTTCCTTGACAAATTTAGCAAAAAACCTCAACTACTACGTTTATTAGCTAATTTCTTGTAGCAAGTTCCTTAGATGGAATTCTGCTTTTATTCAGTGAAATTTTCATTTGTATAAAAGAAAACCTTTATTAATTAATTGTTAATAAACTTTCATGGTGCATTCTACATGAAAGAGATGAAACCTAACGAGGCCTTATTTAAATAAACTTGGTTTATTAGTTTTCCATTTCATTCTGTATTTTTTCAAAATATACGAGTATGTTATGTATTTAATGTTTATTGATTCATTAGCTCTTTTCTTACTGAATTTAATAAGAAAAAGTAATAAAAAAAGGAAAAATGGATAAACACAGGGAGAATGTGCGAATTTTAAAATTAAACTTACGCGGAAACGTGAGGATTTTCTCTAATCTTGCAGTGAGGTAGTACGTTTGGTGATTTGACTGGAACAACGACCTGAATAAGATCCACGCTACTTTGCATTTTGAGATAACCTAAATACAGGCCTTTGGATAATTTAATACTGCTGACTTGATGATACGCTATTTGTTCTTGAATGCTGCCCATTAAAATATCGGCAACATTACTGTCTTCGTGAGTCATAATCTTCTTTGTAACCTTGCTCAGCGGTAGCCAACGGCTATTTAAAATGGATACTAATTTCGGTGATTTAATGGAGTTGACCGTTGAAAACACCAAAGTGCCTTGAACGTCCCTGATCGGTTTGTGGTAAATTTGACCTAGATCTTGTACACTTAAAGCAGCCTGTAAAGTTGTACAATTGTTTTAATATTAAATTGATAGAATTCAGTTAATTAAACACAATTCAAATACAGCAAAAAGCACAACTCAACTGAAATTAGACGCGCCGCTGAATATAAATTAATTATAAAGGATCATTAAGTAGCATGCAATTGTATACGTTTATATAAGTTTTTTTTCTTTCGTAAATTTGAGAGATAATTACCTGCATCTGAGCAGCAGCTTGCAATAATTTAATTCTAAAGTGACTGGTAGAACTGTTGTGACTCTTCTCCATGTCTTGTCTTAAAGATTTGACGTCGTCCCACGTACAGGAAACTTTCATTAACCAATGAAAGTCGTTGTAGATGCAACTGGGATAAGTTTCGTCAACTTCGATAACGGGAAGAAAATCCTCGTTCGTGACCAGCACCTTGTCCTCGTGATAAAGCAGGCAGGCTAGGAAGACACCTCGCTTGAGACTTTTCTGAAATTTACTGGATACCGTAAAGCGTGTCGGAAGACGAATTGTAGTTTTCTTTTTGTGGTTGCGCCGCTGCAAAGCTGGCGTTTCCTGGCTGTGCTCGGTTCCGCGAACGTCAGTAAAAAGGTTGTCCAATTGCTCGAGCCTTCCAGCAAACCTCGGTACTCTACCGTCTATGTCACGCCAACCTAAAAAAATTCGTTTCACTCGTTATTATTGTTACAATACAAATTTAAATGTCACACTAATCTTTTCATTCTGAAAAGTCCCGATGGCTACAATTTTCTAGCTTTCCAGATTCCATGTTAAATCGATTCTTACAAATTTATATACACGGAGAGAAAAGTTGTAACAAAAATGACCATCAATGTTGATATAAAATGGGCGTATAATTACAACAAATTAACAAAGTACTATCTCAAGTAAGCAAAACTTACTTGATTTGTCGGCCATTACTGTTTGAAGGTAGACAATATAGTTGTCAATGTACTCTTATAACTTTTTACAAACTGTAGCAATATTAATAAAATTTGACAATGTTACCTATATATTTTTTCGGTTTAAAATAATTTACGGGAAACGTAGATGAAAGCCTTTTCATTTCTCCCGTGCGTCTATGAAAATGACGATATTTCAAAATAATATCACGCGAAAACTACGTAATGAAAGAAAATGCAAAAAAGGATATTTATTATTTTTCCTCAAGCATGTTGAGAAGAAAAGGAAATAATAATAATATTTATGGTTTTTCCGACTGGAGGGTAAATCTTGCACGGAGGGCCCCATAGACAGTTTATTTTATTATTCACAACAGAATATTTTTATTGCAAGATATCATTTTGAAAGTGACTGGCAAATCTATTATTCACAACAGAATATTTTTATTGCAAGGTATCATTTTGAAAGTGACTGGAAAATGTATTTTGTAATAAAAAGATACGTACTGCTAGGAGTAACGTAGGCTGGCGCAGAGTTCCTAAACGTACTGTATCCCTTTAAATTTCCAGCAGCAGCGCGAAAGTAATATCTTTGGCCTTGAGACAATCCATCTATTTTACATTCCCTTTGCTTCATATCCAAAACTTCTCTTTCTCCACAAATAGCCGAAAAATCCTCATTGACGCTCCATTGAATTTTAAATTTTGTACAAACGGGAGAATCGCGTAAATCTGACTCTTGAAATTTAGCGGTGACTGCATTGGTTCCAGTTACATCGATGCTTACCAAAACTGGTACATCTGGAGGTCCTGTAAATGGTTTTCTTTTATTATTATTATTATTATTATTATTATTATTATTATTATTATTATTATTATTATTATTTTTATAATTTTCAATGAAACGGTAATTTGACGAAATTCATATTCTCGACAAATACGTGATAACAATAACAATGAGCATTTATATACAAGATAATTGTCTAAATGGCAAGTGGTGGAATTGTCTTTTGCTTTATTTTCAACTACATGTTTAAACAAATTCAAACTAATGTATAAAAAATGTACGATTGCTGCTTTGTGCCAAACGATGCAAAAATACTGAATTTATTATCATTAAAGTATTTATACGGGCTTTCTGCTTCCGCATTCTTTATAGGTATGTAGGTATATTTTGCAGGTACTTTGTTGAAATATTTTTCATGTCTCTATTATCTACATTTTAAAAGTAGCCAGAGTGTCCCATTTTATGAGCTATGAAACTTTTTATTGTTGTTTTTATGAAAAATGTTTTAAATTTGCAACACCTCTTAAAAATTTGATTCTTACGAAAATGAATTTGCTATAAATGAATGAATCATAAATTCTTCACGAAATGACAACTCTGTCGTAGTAATTATTTACAACGTGAATTACAAATGAAATCGTTTAAATGAAATGTAATTATTCTTTCACGGGGAATCAAATGATATAAAATCAAGGGAATGAAAATGAGCTAATGTTTTCAGGCAGAGTGCACAATAAGAATATTTGTTTAAATGTATCTAGTGCAGATATAGTGTATGTTTATGATAGAAATACAAATACTATGTTCAAGTATTCATATACTTTTCAGAGGCATACGTACATAGGAGTATACCAATAGGAGTAGTCGATTTTTTAAGCAGTGCAATATAACTAGGTTAGTTAGCTTGTCATAAATTTCTGTCAGTGCAACATTCAAATATTATCAATTATATTTGTAAATGGAATTTTAATAATTTAAAATGAAAAACTGGAGGCATTTGAAATATATATATATTGTCTCTAATCCGATTCATTGACTCGTATTGTTTAACAACTATTAAATAATGCAGTGTTGTATTGTGAGGCCTTCACTCAATTGTTTCAACGAATGAAGAGGTTTTTGAAAAGTATCTCGAATGTTGCAACATTTCAAGTTATTCCAAGTGCAAACATACTTTCAATGTTGTAATCATGCAATGTCAAAGGTATTCCTACCAAAAGGAAAAAGAATAAAAGGTGTTTTTTAACATTTTTACTGCACTGATACTTGAACTGTTATTGTTCGGCACTACGACCTTTTGTATGTCGTCTATGAAATGTTATTGTTCATTCGCGTCAACAATCTAACGTTACTTTATAGTAAAAAGTGGAGCAGTTTTTAATGAAATATTTTCTCAGAGTAGAAAAGTTACTTACATTGAAAACATTTTGAAATTCAATTCAACCATTGATTTTATCTGTTACATTAACTTTGACCTTCCATAACTGCAAGACTATTTTGTATTTTTGTCGCAAATAAAATATATATATATATATATATATATATATATATATATGCGCGCGCGTGTGTATTATTGGTATAAGCGAAGAGAAAGGATGTAATCAAACTTTTAATCTGGTCATATAAAGTTGAGAAAAATGATTTGCCAAGTATTGTCAATAGTTGTTTGAAATCGTAATAGTCGAATGTTGTCAAATACATGTCCACGGTACTAACAATGTTTGGTGACATTTGGTTATAACATCCTTTCTCTCCAAGCTTAAAAGAATATTCTAGTAATTGATTTGATAAATTTTGATAAATTGTTAAATAATAAAGTGCTGCCGGCAGCTGTCATTAGCGGCGGAATGAATTGATATTTATATTATACGTACTCGCTTGATCGAAACCTAGCAACATTTTACGTAGCGCTCGCGCTCTTCGTTCCCAAAGAGCCAGTTGTTTGTCTTCGGCGTTTCCTCCGCAACCAGTTAGATTGTTATGAGGAACCGAGAAACTAGATCTGTGACTCGATGGCTCGAGTAAATTTAATCCGTCGTTGCCGCAAGAGCTACCACCCAACTCCAGTATTCTGTGCTCGGCTTCCGACAGCAACGATGCCAAGTGACTGCCCAAAGATTCGGGAGATTTAACTGTAACAACATAATAAGTTAATAACTGGGCTTGGTCGGAATAAGTAACAGCAAGAGTGCACAATCATAAATTGATCATAAATAGGAGTGATGAATAAATTAATAATGACGAATGCTTACATTGATTGCCTTCTTTTGCTCCGAACGCGACTAACATCTTCACTAAAGGCCTGTTATTGCTGAGGATAGCAACGTCCAACGGTGATAGTCCGTCACTATTAATACTGCAAATGGTATGCATATAATAACACGATGAAGAAGCAACATAAAAAGAATAACAATCAATCTTGACATGCGTTCATTTAATCCTCGAGAGCATTTGTCTCAATATACTAAATTTTACTGTACAATGTTTTTCAGTGTACGGGACATAAAGCGGGTGAGGAGTGAAGAGTTATTATCCATGCTTTGATTTCAAAGGTGAAATATTTTGCATTGTATACAAATATTTGTAAGAGTATGAAGAAACAAAAATGTATGAAGAAAGTCTTGATTAAACCAGTGATTAGAATTGTTGTACAGGTGCCACTATCGTTATTGGATTAATGGAAACTGTAGTTTCAATTCGACCATACGCTAACAATGCAATTTAACGTATGAACAACAAGAGAAAAAGTATAAATGTAAAATAATTCGACACAGAAGGATAAATGAATTAGAGCTAGCAAGTGTAATAATGAGTAAATTTGATTACCTATTGATATCAACGTCAGTAGACTCCAAAATAGTTCTCGCTTTGTCTAATTGACCATGCTCGACTGCACCAAATAGAGCTGGAAAAAAAAAAAACAAACAAAAAAAATTAGCATTTTACATTTTTTGCATTCACTCTTTTTGAAGTCGAATATAATTTCGCACTTCACTGAGAGAAATAGATAGTTAAAAGCACCATCTAGATAGTAGAAATAGATAGTTGAAAACAGATAGTAAAATGAAGTATCCAGATAGTAAATCGATTTATCGATATCGCGCGGTCGATAATGATGCGTACCTAGCCTATTTCCACTCGTACCTAGCCTATTTCCAATTATATTTCTTACTTGTGTTTTGTTTAAACATTTTTGTGGAAGTGGTGTTTGACAGCATTTAACCTTATAGAACTAATTGATGTGTTTAAAGGTTTATGTACTTAAGTTCGGTTTTTAATTCATTATACTTCGTATTAGC
>JABFPN010007603.1:0-10133 GCA_022817305.1 Leptoteleia sp. ZL-2020
GGGGGGAGTTGGAAGGAGGAAGAAAAAGGAGGAAGGACAAAAAAGAGAGGGAGAAAAAAAGGGAAGAGAAGGAGGGAGAAAAGGGGAGGAAAAAGGAGAGCCGACGTTGCTCGGCGATTAATATTTTATTTTCTCGTACAGCGACGCGGTTCTATTCCGCGGATGTCATTCTATCGACGACAACTCCTACACGATTCTTCGGCTCTTCTCGGTTGTGCGAGGCGTACGCTATCGGTCGTAGCATGGCCGGGAAGAGGGATAGATAGATGGAGAGAGAGAGATCCGGGCGAATGTGTCGACGCCAATAAAGGATCTATATCAATATAAATCGAGATCTACGGATGGGTTACACGAACAGCGCTTGTACGCAGGGCATCCAACACACGTGCGCCTCGCTTATTACGAGACTGATAGTTTAACCCGAGCTTGGGCAGGGTCGGTTCGTGGGTGGTCCATGTGTGCTAACCGCTGTTTTCTCGTGGATAACTTCGCCAAATTTTACGCGCCGATTTACCTTCCTTTCTTTTTCTTTTTTATCTGTCTTTTTCTTTTTTTATCTTTCTTCTTCTTTTTTTTATCTTTCTTCTTCTTTTTTTTTAAATGCCACGCTAATTTCGTATTCAGCGCGATTCGATCTCATTTATCCGGGGATACGCGAGGTATTACGCGGCAGGAATCGATATCGGAGGTTATTGTGGTGCCAAGATTGGGCCGATTCGCAAGTTCTGTTTGATCATTCGACGAAGTCTTTTGTAATCGTGATTGGCGCGGTATTGATGTAATAATAATATTGAAAAGTAAACGACTAATTTAAGTGTTTTAGATGTTAAATTGTGGTACCAGTTGAACGAGAGAAAAAGTTGTATTTAAAATTAGTATACCTTCTGGCGTTTTAAAAATTAACGATTTTTACTTAGATTTTCGAAACTAACGAAACTAAAACATATAGTTCATATATGTTTTAACAATGTTATATATGAACGTATATATTTTAACAGTGTCATATTTTGATTTATATGTTTCTTTTTTCTTTTTTGAATTCCTACATGGTCATATATGATCATATATGATCATATATAGTTAATTTGTGAATATTTATTTCAATATAAGGAAATTTTTGAAACCATATCCTTACTAAAAATGAAACATATATGGTCTATATGTTCATATATGAACATGTATGTTTTCCCTTAATCCAAATATGGCCATATATGGTCTATATATGTTAATAATTGATTTCCATATAATTTATTTTTAATATAAAAAAATGTAATTACACAATTTTTTTGAATATGCCCAAGGGCGAAGGAGCATTATATTTTATATATTTTAAAAGATTAGTAAATTAATTAAATTATTATTGTTCATAGATTTTCATATTTTATATACAAATAAAATACTCTATTAAAAATTAAAAAAGACAAACAAAGAAATAGTATTTCGAATAATTCAATCTACAATAAACAGTCGAGGAAATTACTCATTAATCAATTGTTTGAAGTTAATTTCGTCTGTTAATGATTCAATAAAGCTTGAGAGAACTTAATCGCTCGACTTGCAAACTAGCATCGTAAAAACACTTTAATAGAGCATCAAAATAATTAGTATTTGTATAAATTACGCACAACGATCTCATCACTTGTTCAGATGGATCTTCATCTGCAACTAAAAAAGAAAATTTTAATAATAAAAATCGTGATTGATTTAACTATAATAACTGATTAAATCTTACTAAATTATATATTGACTCTAGATGAGTGTAATAAAAAACAATAGTTTCCTCACAATTTGTGCAAAAAATATTATGCAAAATTAGGAAATGTTACAATGCGATCTGAACATGTCAGGAAAATATTAACAAAATTATGAAATACATTAAAATTTTGTTGAAATCCTTCAATATATCAATGTTTAGTGATAAAATTGAAGCAAAATAATTTTAAATGTTTTTCTTATCTCACACATTATAGCAGTTCATTTATGCTCATTGAAATGTATTCAATTTAATATTTTTATTTATAATTAATTTAAATCATAATAACTGATAGCGTAATCATAATATAGGCGATGTTAATCAATATTGATTAATGACATAGTAGATAAATTATAACATACTTAACAAATTATTTATATATACATAAAAATTATGTTAATTATTGGTTATTATTGGAAGATCTAATTGTAATTTATAAATAGATGTTGATTGGGTACAGTTTTATTTCAAATTAGCAAATATTTTCTATATATATATACACAACTATAATTCTATATATATATTCTATATATATGGAGCTATTATAAAAAAATTATAGTAATTAATAAGTTATTTTTATACATCTAACAAAAGTTTATTAATATACGTAATAATTATTTAATCACTTTTTTAAATAATTGTATTATTATGAGTCAAATATATCTATAATTAATACTTATTAAAAATTTTATCGTAGAAAATTAGATTATTATTAATTATGATAATTCTTAATAATTCCCGAACAATAAACTGTGCGAAATTTATACGAATATAACAACATTCCTGATGAAATGAATATAGGGGACTGATTGAATAAAAAAACGTTCGATAATCTGTACGGTAATGGTTATTACATGTTGTTCGGATTATTTCATTCGGTGGTACGTGAGTTACAATGCAAAATTTTTGATCCAAACTTTAATTCGAATGAAGGATTCTCTATGTGTTTTTTGCAAATCATCCGTATAAGATAAAAATCTACAAGGTATAATTACACGTGGGATATCGTTTATAAAAGAAGAATGGTGTATATAAAACTAAGAATCGATACCTAGGTACACTTGACTTGAGGCATATAAAAGCAATTTTTGATGACTTGTATTTTGCCTGGCGGCATCGGAATAAAATCTTTTAACCTGCGTAATCAAACACACCAAATTCGTCTATGTGATTTTCAAAAGTTTCTACCTTAAACTTCAAATGAAAGAGTACGAGATTTATACAATTTATTAGTGTCGAGTATGGTAAAAATTATAGGACATCCCTAGTAAAAATGAAATGTGTATGGACCATATATGGTCCGTATATATTTTAACAATTTCATATAAGGAAATAAAAAATTCATATATGGACATGTATGTTTTCCTTAATCCATATATGGCCATGTATGGTCTAT
Organism: Leptoteleia sp. ZL-2020; assembly: GCA_022817305.1. NCBI lineage: Eukaryota > Metazoa > Arthropoda > Insecta > Hymenoptera > Scelionidae > Leptoteleia > Leptoteleia sp. ZL-2020. Next base: position 3,150 of record JABFPN010007603.1, read on the forward strand.
ATATGGCAAAAGTTGATATAACATTTTTCCTGGATCCATCCTTGATCAATTTCCGTATGTGGAAAGTATTAAAAGCATATATGGCTAGAATATCATATCAATTATTTCCATATATTGACCATATATGGCCATATATGGATTAAGGAAAAACATACCATGTCCATATATGAATGTCATCATTTTATTTTGTAATTAATAAACACAAATAATATTACATCCTAGTAATAATGAAACATATATGGTCCATATATGACCCATTTACGTTTTAACAACTTCATGGAGATATATGTTAAACCTTAATCCGTATATGATCGATATATGGCAATAATGTATATAATACTCTAGCTTTATATGCATTTAATAATTTCTTTATATGGAAATCAATTATTATCATATGTGGACCATATATGTCAATGTATGATTTCTATATTTCCTTGTATGAAATTGCAAAAACATATATGGACCACATATGGACCATATACATTTCATCTTTATTAGGATTTTATTTATACTTTGACACTCTCCAAGTTACAATGACACAAGAAATAATTTTACCTTATTATTAACACAAGTTATAGTAATTTTTCATCCAACTTTTATCCCGCGCGTAATTTCCTTCGAATGGAATCCTACATTTCCGCCCCACCCCCCCTACATTTATCATAAATAACCATACCGATAAATTACCAACAAAAACAATTACCCACTTTAATTCAGATAATATCATTTAAAGCCAAAATGACGGCTGGCAAGGAGATAAATAATCGACGCCGTGGCAGCGTGTACCATAATTACAGTCCTTAAGGAGCGCGTTATTTATTATTATTTAATTAATGATTGCATTTTCTAATTGTCAACGAAGACTTTTGTTGGCGCGCGCGCGTCGGAGCCGTGGCGCAAGCTGGCCAAGACGTGCGGCAAGATTTATGTACAGTTTCGTGACGCGCGCGCGCGCTCGCGCCTTTCGCACCGTTGAATTTAATCGCGTAAGCGCCGGGGTTAGCTTTGAGAACCGCTAAGCCGGGCGAACGGACCCGGGAAGCACTTTATCTCGGCGCGGAGGATGTGGGTCGCGACTACCGCCCGCCACGCGAGGGACTCCTCGCCATCTTAAGCTGAAACATCGCTCGTTTATTACTAGATTAGTGTTGTTTTCATTATTTTCGAGGGAATAGTTTAGTTATAATAAATTGCTCAGTGATGAGCCATTGGTTCACAATGGGAGATATTGATTTAGCTTGAAATATTCATTTTTATTATGTGCAATTAGTTAGCTTTTGGAAGTCATTTTTTCTTAGTGAAAAAAATATTATTTCTTTAAGTTTAACTGTTTTGCATGATAAAAATGTTGTTTTCAAAGCATGCTCTAGTAAATATGAGACATATATGGTTCCGTATATGGTCAATATATGTTTTAACGATGTCTTGAATAAAAATACAAAATTCATATATGGATATGTACGTTTTTCCTTAATCCATATATGGCCATACATGGTCGAAATATGGCAATAATTGTTCTGCATATATGGTAATTATTAAATGCATATATGCCTAAAATATAATATCAGTTATTGCCATATATCGACCATATATGGCCACATATGGTTTAAGAAAAAACATATATGTCCATATACAAACTTTTTATTTCCTTATATGACATTGTTAAAAAATATATGGACCATATATGTTCCAAATATATTAAGGTGGTTCATCGACTCAACATTGTTAATATTAATTATTTTTATACAAATTTTATTTTTATTTTTTTATTAATTATCGTGCTTTGAAATTTGTCTGCTGTCACGTCTTTCTTTGTACCACAATATACTAATTAAATTTACAAAATCAAATCTACATTTTAACAAAAATAAGTATATCCAACGATTCTCTCACTTTTACATTGCATTATGCCAAATTTTGTTTCAATTCTCTTCACTAATTAACCCTGTATACCGGACGGCGTTTTCGAAGTGTACCGAAGAATCACCTTAAGGCCCCGTCCACACTTAACGACGGCGCCAAGTGTCGGGCGGCCGCGTATCCGGATTTATTTTTTCCCAAACGTCACGATTTCACGACTTTCTTGTACCGCGAAATTTATCGTACGGCCTTTTCTTGAATCACGGCTATTGTCTTCATTGGCATTATCTTTATCAGACGTATCGTTTGATTACGCAACGCGCTCTGCCACGATTTATCAGCGGTGCATGAAAAGAAAGAAAAAAAAAAATGGGTGAGTTGGGGAAGAGAGAAAAACGAGGACAAAATAGAAATATGTATCGGGGGGGGGGGGGGTGGATATTTTTGACGGCCAATGATCAGTTTTATTGCGCGAGGCGCGAGTGCGCGTGCGCGGCTCGTCCGAGCAAATTTAATATACAGTGAAAATCCGTTATAAATAGTTTGGCCTGTCTTGTTTTCTATTCGGAAGCAGCAGTAGGAAACGGAGGATAGAGTTATGACGCTTTTACCGTGCATTTCATTTCGTATAAAATATTATGATAATAATTATATTATTAAGTGAATTTATGGTTCAATTACGGCGTATGATTGTACCAAATATATTATGTTTTATGGGTTTTTGCGTTTATGTTTATTTGGATGAAAATTTTACTTTAACAAATATCAACGGCAATAAATAAGGCGATTTTATGATGTTTCGTGATATTCAAATACGTTTGTCATTTTATGGGACCGTGGTAATGAAAGTATTCCCCCCCCCCTTCCCCCCACTATCAAACCTTTTCTGTCGCACGTCATTGTGCGATGTTTTTGGATATTAAAAGATAAAAAATAATCGATATGTAAATGTAATTAATTAAATTAAATCCCGATCTTTGCATCTTAATTTTACGTTAGAATATTGTAAATAAAAAGAAATCTAGTAATTTCTAAGATTTTTTTAATAATTTTCAATTTTAATTTAAATTATTCATCCATGATATCGAATATATATTAGGAATATATGGCCATATATAGCTGATATATGGAAATGATTGATATAATCCTTATATGGAAATCAATTATTGCCATATATCGACCATATATGATCCACATATGGTTTAAAGAAAAACATATACGTCCACATATAAACTTTTTATTTCCTTAACTTTAAATAGTTAAGATTTTGTCTTTTTTTTATTTTTACATACAAAATTTAACATTAAACAATGCAAATATTTTAACGCGAGATTACGTAAGTTAAATTTCCAGCAAAATTTACTGAAACATTTTCCCCGATATGCAATTTCAATATGCAATTCGTAAAGTTTGAATAAATAAGAAAACAATTTCTTATTCCTTTTTTTTTCCTTCTTATTCGAGTGCTTATACTTACAATAATGTATGTTAGCATACAATTTTTCTTACTTAAAACTTCAGCGTTCGTACCATTATTAGACCGAGTTGTCAGTTTAAATTATCGGCGTAAAATAGGCGACGCCCGGGGTAACGGCAGCGCGGTATTTCGAGCGATTTGCAAAGCAATGTATAATGAATTGAGAAAAGTCCGAGGCCTTACGATGCGTCCATAAAATTACAATGCAAATTGATTCGTACAAAAGAATGGAGGCAATTTTTCGGTCGATTTTCTCGCATTTCGTACGACTCGGCTGTCTTTTTTTTCTCTCTCTCTCTCTCTCTCTCTCTATCTCTCCTTTTTTTTTATGCAACATTTTCTCTCCGTCCAATTTTCTCCTTGCGGAACGCCTCGCGAACGGGCTTTTCTATGGCGATAAAACTTTTTGTCGTTCATCGACGCATTAATTTGTCCGTCGACTTCACTTTCGATACTTTCGAGGTCGATGTATCCACTATCAGAAATCCTCTCGCGCTTGGGCGAGAGAGTCTTCGCTTTCATTTGCAGAAGTTACTACGAAACTAGATCGACTGGCCACGCTTAATTTTCCGCAGTTACCGAGATGAGAGGCGCGCGGCGTGACTCGACGGGCCGCCAAGTCTTTCGCGTCAAAACACCGTTTTTTTTCTTCTCCCGTTTCTTTCTTTTTCCTGTTTTTTTTTCTCCCGTTTCTTTTTTTCCTGTTTTTTTTTTCTCCGATCTCTTTTGTTTCCCGTCTATTTTTTCTCACAACTCTTTTTTCTCCCTTATTTCCCCCCTCCCTTCCCTTTTAAATCTTATCAGGGAAAAAAGTGGTTGAAAAAAAAATGACCAACGTTAGAACGCAATATTTCAAAACTGCGCCTGCTCGAATTAAAATTAATATTCAAATTCACTCACGCGCGTACTTTCAAATTTGTTTTATATAATTTTCAGCAGTACATATATTACACAGAAATTAATGCCGCCGGAAAAAAAAGGGAGAGAGAGAGAGAGAGAGAAAAAAAAGGAGGAATGTGTATTATAAATGTTCTCCTCGCCAACGTGTAATTCAATTTTATGATCATAAAGCGTGATAATGAGTGCACGTTTTACGCTCAGTTGGTAAAGCCCATTGATAATGTGATTTGTAAATGATTTAAAAATGGCGCCTGTGACAGAGATGAATTGATGTTGCTGGTTTATTTGCCAGGTCGAGTCAGCAACGCCACTGGCCGCGCCACGTAAATCCGTTTTCATTATTTCCACGTATGTTTTCGTGTTATTGGGTGTGTTTTAAAGTCCGGTACTTTCAGCAATGAAGTAACGTTAGGTGATCGGTTCGGACGAGTGGCTCGTGTTCATGCTCATTTGGAGGTGTAAAAGATGGAATAATTTTACCGGAAGCTGAAATAGAAGCATTTATACTGAAAATATATGACTGAAAAAATGACTGTTTTTAACTGTTTCAGGTGTATATCCATCATTCAGTAAAAATTAGTTTCTTAAAGGCAAAGAAACTAGTTTTAAATGTTATATTTATAAATAAAAAAAAATAAAACTTTTCAAAATACAATTTTTCCTTTTAATCTTTTATTTAAATACTTTTAAAATTTTAAATAAAAAATTTATATATATTTTTTACATTATTATTACATTACATTACATTACATATTACATTACATTACAAAAAAATAAAAAATATATAAATCCTTGTGGGAAAGAATACTGAAAAATGCTGAAAGACGCTGAAATACTGCTATATTTGGGACTTTTCAGCATTGTTCAGCAAATTATTTCCACCAAGATAATCTGAAACAGTTAAAACAGTAATTTTTTCTGCGATACTTTTCTCAGATTTTTTTTTTTCTTTTCAGATTTTAGTCTTTGGTTTGAGGATTAGCAAAATTTATTTATTTCGAAGAAAATTTAGCAAGATTAAACTAAAATTCTTTTAGTCGTACTAAATAAACTTATTTTTAGCAACTTAACGACACGTGTCACAATTCAAATGCCTGTATAATTTATTGATTTATTTTCGTAATTAATCCTGATGGCGTGTAGTTGAAAATCCTTAAAATCAAATGTTCAACTGACGCAGCTTAGGTTAGGCTTTAACATGAAACGTTATACCAATTTTGCCCATGCGCTCGCCAGATTAAAATCTGAATTACAGATCTTGCAATCTACATGGTAACATTAATGATCTGGCTATTAGCAATCCAGATGGTGATATCTAGATTGCTGACTTAACAATCTGGGTCTCTCTTAGTAACATGAATAGAGCATAAGGAAGAAACATCTTGGTTTTGTACGCACTAATCAGTTTTTTGAAAAACAAAAAAAAAATATTTTTTTATTTAAATCTAAACCAGATAAATATTTTTCAGTTTTATTAAAATTCGCCAACGTGGGTAATAGATTCATTGTCTTTAATTGCGCAACTTCAAATTACATTGCATTTATTGAGTGGGGAAGGGGGGGGGGGAGTTGGCTTTGCAATGTAAGTGGTGATACGCGTGGCTAAAGCAAATATCATCTCCAAACGTCGTAGGCGATCAAAGTGACATTAAGTGACAAAATGGTAACTTTTACGAACAAAAGTTCAGAGTAGATTAGCAGGAACTGTAAGTAGATTGACTGGAACTACCTACGTTAAAGTATAAATGTTCCAAGTTGAGGTGTTCATAACGGTTTTATCGTATGACAATATATTTTACTTTTATACATTCGCAAAATTATATATAATTGTCTCAACATTAACTTGCATTTGATTTTTGCATTTTTTTCCCCCTTAACTGATTGCTGAGATAATTGAACTTGAAAAAAATAATTAATTAAATCCTTTCATATTCATTTTCCATATTTGCTCGGGGTATAACTCAGGTCAAACCTGATCAGATCTCATTACGAGCACTTTTATAAAGCCTTGTAACATTAATTGGACCTAAGCATATTTTCAGACCAGATCATACTAGGGAATTCAATCGGAAATTATTTCTTAACTTTAAGTGACCATTCCACGAGCAAATATTAAAACTAAAATATAAAAATATTTATTTTATTTTGATTTTGAAGAAGAAGGAAATGTTTCTAAAACCTCAAATATAAAGACTCTTTGTTTATATATTATATATAGTTTAATATTCCCACTTTTTCAATATTAAAAAAGAATAGTATTACTTTATTATTACTTTTGGAAATTAATTATTAAGGCAAAGTAGTTTTTTTAATTTAATATTAATTTTTTAATTGTCTATTTAATAGTTAATTTAATTTTGTTGATCTGGTCTGAAAATATAGTTAGTTACAAGATTTTATATAAATGCTCGTAATTAGATCAGATCAAGTTTGACCCAGGTGTATATTACTTTATTACAAACCACTTATAAAACAATTTACTAAAATTATTTTTGCAATCATTAATATTTTATTTTATGCACAGATTAAAATTAGTTCTATTAAACTGACTTAAAATTTTTAATAAACAACCTACTACAATTTTTAATAAAAAATTGTTACGTTTCCCTCTGATAATATATCTCTCAAACTCAGCCTTCAATTCTCTCTCGAAAATACATTGGGCAAATTCAACACGCATCGTTTTCAATCGCATTTTTCGAAGCACACCCATTCCAACGATTATTCACCTTCCCCCCCCCCCCCCC